>CAUYQV010010682.1:0-27683 GCA_963574575.1 Galagoides demidoff | reverse complement strand
AAAACTCACTTGTCATGGTGGGTTGATGGTTTATTTAATGTGTTTTTGGATTCTGTTTGTTATGATCTTGTTGAATATTTTTGCATCAATATTCATTAGTGATATTGGTCTATATATTTTTTTCTTGTTGGGTCTTTTCCTGGTTTGGGGATCAAGGTGATGTTTGCTTCATAGAATGTGTTGGGTAGTATTACTTCTTTTTCTATGTTTTGGAAAAGGTTAAGTAATATACTGGTTCCTCTTTAAAGGTTTGGTAGAATTCTGATGTGAAGCCATCTGGTCCCAGGTTTTTCTTTTTAGGGAGATATTGTATGGTTGATACTATTTCAGAACTTTATGTAGGCCTGTTCAACATTTCCACTTCATTCTGGCTAAGTCTTGGAAGGTGGTGTGCCTCCAAGTATTGGTCAATTTCCTTCAGATTTTCATATTTCTGAGAATAGAGTTTCTCATAATATTCATTAAGGATTTTTTGAATTTCTTAGGTATCTGTTGTTATTTGATCTTTACCATTTCTGACTGATGAAATTAGAGATTGTACTCTTTTTTTCCTGGATAGGTTTATCTATCTTACTGATCTTTTCAAAAACATAACGTTTTGATTTTCTGATCTGTTGTATACTCCTTTTGTTTTCAATTTCATTTAATTCTGCTCTAATTTTCATTGTTTCTTTTCTTCTGCTGTGTTTGGGATTGGAATTTCTTCCTTTTCCAGTTGCTTGAAATGTCCCATTACGTTATTAACTTCCTTTCTTTCCATTCTCTTGAGAAAGGCTTGCAGTGCTATTAATTTCTCTCTTAAAACTGCCTTCATGTGGCTCGGTGCCTGTGGTTCAATCAGCTAACACACCAGCCACGTACACCTAAGGTGGAGGGTTCGAATCCACAGCCCAGACCCACCAAACAACTATGATGGCTGCAACCAAAAAATGGCCGGGCGTTTTGGCGGGTGCCTGTGGTCCCAGCTACTTGGGAGGCAGAGGAGGGAGACTCGCTTGAGCCCAGGAGTTGGAGGTTGCTATGAGCTGTGATGCCATGGCACTCTACCCAGGGGATAGTTTGAGGCTCCATCTCAAAAAAAAAAAAAAAAAGACTGCCTTTGTGGTATCCCAGAGGTTCTGATAATTTGTGTCTTCATTATCATTTTATTCCAAAAATTTGGTAATTTCCTTTTCAATTTTGTTTATGATCCAGTTATCATTCAGCATAAGGTTATTTAGCCTCCATGTTTTTGTTTGAGTATGCAGATTCCTGTTGTTACTGAGTTCAACTTTTATTCTGTGATGGCCCAAAAAGATGCAAAGAAGAATTTCTATTCTTTTGAATTTGCTGTAGTTAGACTTGTGACCTAAGATGTGATCAGTTTTGGAGTATGTTCCATGGGGTGATGAGAAAATGTGTATTCAGTTTTGTTAGGATGAAATGTTCTGTAGATGTCTGTTAAAGCCATTCACATTAATTGACAATATTGATAAGCCTGGTAAAACTTGGGGTATTGAAATTTTTGAAAGTTCATTGGACATTTTTAATCCTTTTGCCACTGTGGAAGTTGGAATTTGATCAGCAGTTTCTGAGTGAGTTTACTTTTGTGGTGGAGGATTGCACTGGTCATTATGGAGGATAGGTCTGAGAATATCCTGGAGAGCTGGTTTAGTTATGGCAAATTTCTTCAACATGTGAATGCCATTAAAGTATTTAATTTCTCCATCAAAAATGAAACTCAGTTTAGCTGGATACAGGATCCTGGGTTGAAAGTTATTTTGTTTTAGGAGATTAAAACTCAATGACCACCCTCTTCTAGCTTGAATGCTTTCAGCAGAGTGGTCAGCAATCATTCTAATATTCTTCCCTGTGTAGGTTATGGTTTCTTAAATCTGGCTGCTTTCAGTTCTTTCTCCTTCATATTTACTTTAGTGAAGTTAATTATGATATGCCTGGGGGATATCTTATTCAGGTTGAGTCATGTTGGAGTTCTGAAACTGCTATCTGAATTTCAGAATCTCTTTGCATGTCTGGAATGTTCTCCTTCATAATCTCATGAAGAAGGGCCTCTGTGCTTTTTGAAGCAACTTTGTCACCCTCAAGAATTCCTATGAAGTGAATGTTAGTTTTCTTTAAATTACCCCAAAGCTCTCTGAGAGTATGATCCATTTTTGTTGCCCATTTCTCCTCCTCTTTGAGCACTTAAGAGTGTTCAAAAGCTTTGTCTTCAATGCCAAAAATCCTTTCTTCTGCTTGCTCCATTCTGTTAATGAGGGATTCTACTGTATTTCTCAAGTCTTGGAGGCCTGCAAATTCTTGTCTCAGTGTGCCAAAATCTTTGGTGATTTTCTCTTTGAACTCATTGAATTCTTGAGACAACTTTTGAATTTCTCCTTGATTTTCTTATTTTAATTTTACCTCCATTCCATTAATCTTATTTGTAATCGAAACTGAATTCTATTTCTGACATATCAGCCATTTGTCTATGAATGGGATCTTCAGTTGTGTCTGCCTTATCATTCCTTGGGGGTATTGATCTGCTCTGGTTATTCATGTTACCAGAGTTTTTCCACTGATTCCACCCCATGATTATTTTACACCATTTGGCTCCATGAGAAGATAAAGTGAAGTTGGGTTGGGGGGCTCCTGGAGTAGTGATTAACCAGCCCTTTGCCTAAGAGCTGGGACTGGTATCTGTACCTTTTTCCCTAGAGCTCTGCAAAGGACCTGTATTGTGCTATGGCCTGAGACTCTGGGGACTTATTTGGCATGGTCAGGCTAAGTGGCTCTGTCTTGTTTTTAGCTGGTCTCTGTCCTACCCTAGTGAATCAGTTACTCTTGGTCGAAGTCTCAACTATGGAGAGACACTAGCAATTAAGTCACCCCACCCCCTATGGGCAACAACTGGAAAAGGAAAATCAAACCTTCCCACAACCACACACCCAGAGTACCTCTTTGGATAGTCCTCTGGTGATTGGTCTGAGAGATCCAAATCAATTGTGCCAGTTAGCACCCGGTCTCAAGTGAGGGAGTTTGAAAGGTATCTGGTGACTAGATAGCAGGGGTCTGCTGGCAGCTCAAGTATGACTCATTCTGGTGCTCTATGGAGTCAGAAGGACCCCCCCACCCCCCTCATAGTAAATGAATTAGTCTGGGAGGGTTTATGCCTCTTTCTCCACCTTGCACCTCTGTCACACCCAGTCACTGGTCACCCCTCAGGGCTATGACCCAGTTCCCTCCAGTGAGCAATTGCTCTAGGGGTTTGAGATCTTATGCATCCTCAGCCAAGGCCTCTGCACTCTGCCACCATCCAGTATTGGAAGCTGAGGCCTGACATCTTCCGGTGGTTAATGGAAGCTGGGGTGGTTCATTCATTTCCAGCCCCATCCCTGATTGATGTTGCTGACACTTATATTTGTGCAGAATTTGTGATTCTTTCCTAGCTACATTCCCCTGCAGACTAGGTGCTGTTTGAGTTCCTAGAAACTGTGACTCAGCCCCGGTCTATGCCACTGCCCAGAGCTAGTGTTTCTTTAAGCTAGTGTAGTCTGGGTTAGGGTGGGTGTGGTTAGACTAGCTCACACTCAGCTCTGAGTTCCTGTCTCAGCCCACCTGCCTTTGTCTCACCCTGATCCCCTGAAGGCCAGGTGTTTCTTTGGCACACTAAAGCAGTCCTCTACCTGAGCCCTGCCTTGGGAGCATGCCTCTTTGTGCACATGTCTTCAATTCTCGGTTCCCCTGTGCTCTGCCCAGGCGGGTACAGCCTCAGGCATACCTTTTGCTCATAGGGTCTGAGTTACCATCCTAGATCTATTCAGCCAGTGTCTGCCACTGGAGAATTTGCCCAGCTTTCTCTGGTTGTCCAGGGAGACAGGGACTGTCCTTCCAAAATATCCCCAGGGGTGTGAACTCTATTATTCCCACTGCTGCTGCTGTTGCTCTGTGCCAGGGGGCACTGCCTCTCTCTTTCCCATACAGCTTCTTCAGTCACTGTTTTCTCCTTTTCCCTGTGCCGCACAATTAGCACAGACCTGCAACAGCCCATGCCTTGTCCACACCTCTCAAGAAAATGTCCAAGAATCTGGACTCCATCAGGGACAGGCTTCCAGACCTCAGGGTGAGAGTGGAGGGGAGTTCTGGGAATTCAGAATTGCAAGTAGAGAATATATACACTTTTATAGTTTTATACCTTGCAGGAGAGTGCATGGCCCCCTAGTAGGGAAAGGAGGTCTGGTTTTTAGAGAGTCTCTTTTGTGGAGTAAAATGGGAGGATGTTTGAACTCTGCTCACTTGTTTGTAGAAAGTATGCTGCAAGCTGTTCTCTTGGGGGAGGGGACTCCTGTCCACTTGATGATGGATTTTGTACCTTTTGTTTGTATTCTTGGGGTTGCAGCTTGCCTCAGCAGGGTTGATGTGTGTGCTTCAACTTTCTCTCTTGGCTCAGCTCCAAACCATTAGCTTACTTGCTAAACTTCTGTCCTTTAACTTTCCTTCTGGATGGAAGCCTCTGTGGAAAGCTGGCTCCAGTCAGCTATCTTGCTTCTGCCCCCTCCTTTCATTTGGTTTTTATAGCAATGTAAAAGACCTTTAATAATTTTGCAACTCTGAAAGAGTTTTGTCTTATTTTAGTCATTCCCCAAAGTATATATGTTACAGAAACTGAGAAGTACCTTTTCAAAAAATTTTTAAAAAAATCAAGCTACCACACTTAGTATCTATATCCACACTTTAAAATATCATTTGAAAACCACAAACTGTACTTTTCAAATTTTAAATAAGTTGTGTTTTCTCTTAGATGAATTCAAGTGCTAGAGTCACTTCAGATATTCCTTTCCTCTCTGCATGCTAGGAAAATAGAAATGATTATTCATAGTGCATCTCCAGGCAACCCAATTTGTCCATTATAGCTTCTTCCTGTTTTTCAAATGTGTTTGAAATGCTATGTCAAATTCTTTTTGACAAATTTTGACAAATTTTCTAAAATTTTTCTCTTATTATTTTTTGTTTTGCTTAATAAAGTTTATATGTGTTAAGTAAGGCAAACATTTTTCCCCTTCTTTCTATTAGAAATTTTATTTGTAAATGGCTGCTTAATGAGATGAGGGTGGATCTTTCATCTTTGGCAACAGTGTCATAAAAAGCACTATTTAAACTTATTTATTATTTCCAAGATTCCAAACCTGACAGGGAGGATGATGGTTCTCACTGGACTTTCTCCCCCTAATTTGATGGATAGTACATAGTTATGTGTTATGGGATGAATTGGGTACCTCCTAAAATTCATATATATATATATTTTATTTCAGGTTAATGTGAAGGTACAAATAACTAGGTAACTATGTTTACCTTTTTTAGGTAGAGTCCCCTTTATAATTGCATCCCGTACCCAAGAGGTGTGCCATATACCCTTACATTGTGCCCATTAAGTGGGAGCACACCAATAAAATTCATTTATGTAAAGCTTTAGAATGTGAGTGCAGATAGGACCTTTAAAAGAGGCAATTAAATTTAAATGGGATCTTGAGAGGACACCTTAATCCAAGAGGATTTAATCTAATGGAACAGATAATGACATACGTAGGTACCATATGAAGATACTAAAAGAAGACAGTCATTACAAACCAAGGAGAGACCTCTGAGGAAACAATGCTGCCAATATTTTGGTCTCAGACTTCAAGCCTCCAGAACTATAAGAAAACAACTTTCTCTCATGTGAGCCACCCAGTCTGTAGCAGCCTAACAAATTTTCTTATGACATTCCTGACAAACTAATGTATGTGGGAAAGAGGACAAAAAGCAGTCTCAGTGTTTAAGTATAAAAAATTAGATTTGATTAATGGAAAATCTGTCACTCATTCAAACAAGACAGTAATGCACAGCATGGTGACGCACTGCAGAACTGATGAGGCAACAGGTAAAGGTCACATAATGAGGTCCTAAGTCTCCAACAGACTCAGGCATCACACCCTCAAAAGTCAAAGATCGCAACCATATCTGGTCAAGGGAGTGAATAATAACTCCATCGAAAACAATAATATTCAATAATATTTCAACTCCATTGTAAATAATAACACCATAGGAAAATAGCCTAGAAGGGAGAAAATAAGGCTTCCTGAAAAGGGATTATTTAAAGCTTTATCTACAAGAAAATATTCTCAGAGATGTTTTCTGAAATAAATAAGTGATAACAAAGTGACTCAACTTTGCTCCAATCACTTAAGAAATATTGCAGCATATTCACTTATATTTTACTCTTCTCTTCTAAAAGAACAATATAATGAAAAAGGCACATAAAAATAAAAACAAATATACTAGTTTAAAAATATTTTCTTTGTAGGGGTTAAAAATATCACTTAAAACTCATTGTTGCTGACGTGGTGATTCATGCTTATAATCCTCACCCATTAGAAAGCTAAAATGACAGGATCACTTAAGGGCAGGAGTCGGAGAGCAGCCTGACCAACATAGGGAGATCCTGTCTCTACAAAATTAGAAAGAATTAGCCAGGCATGGTGGTGAACACCTGGAGTCCCAGTTACTCAGGAGGCTGAGGCAGGAAAACTGCTTGAGCCCAGGAATTTGAGGTTGCAGTTAGCTGTGGTGATGCCACTTCACTGTCGGGCGATAGAGTTAGACCCTGTCTCAAAAGAAAACACACACACACACACACACAAAAACCCCAAACCTGTAGCTCAATATTTTGTAATTTTTTCTATTTGTTCTTTCCTATTTTGAATAAATTCATTGATATTTGAATATATTTGTTATAAAATTAAGTTTAATTTTGATGTATTAATCACAGAGTTTTCAAATACTTTTCTATGAAGTTACACAGAAATTAATAGACTCAATTATAGAAGTTAAAACTAAGAAGATAAAATTACACTGAAAGTGTAATTGGTCATAAAACCTTAAATGTAAATAGGAGCTTATTTCATATAAATGCTGTGCAGACATTTTTATTTTTTTAACACATGCCTTTTTTCTTATATTTTATTACAGTGATTCTTTCTTGTACATATTTAAAGAGTACAGCATCATGTTTGTATGTATATAAATATATACATTAAATATAATGAAATAATTACTACAGTCAAGTAAATAAACTTATTAATTTTCTCTCATAGTTTGCTATTCTTTTGTTTTTGTGGATAAGAACACCTAACATCTACCCTTTGACAAATTTCAAGTATACCATACAGTATTATTAAGTATGCTCATTATATTTTACATTAAATCTATAGATTTATTCACCCTACATAACTACAAGCTTGAATGAACCCATTGATCCATAGCTCCCTGTTCTCCTGTCCCACCACTGTTCTACATGCATTTTCTTAGATTCCACCTAAGATCGTGCAGCATTTGTCTTTCTGTGTCTGGCTTAGCATTATGTC
Source organism: Galagoides demidoff (assembly GCA_963574575.1). Classification (NCBI taxonomy): domain Eukaryota; kingdom Metazoa; phylum Chordata; class Mammalia; order Primates; family Galagidae; genus Galagoides; species Galagoides demidoff. The sequence continues at coordinate 20,304 of CAUYQV010010682.1, read as the reverse complement.
TTCCAGGCTCATCCATCTTTTTGCAAATACCAGCATTTTCTTTTATAAGGCTAGATTAATATTACACAATATTTCTCTTTGAGAAGCTGATTTCATTTCTTTTGGGTATATACCCAAGAGAGGGATTGCTGGGTCATTCCTGGCTAATTTTATTTTTAGTTTTGGAGGAAACTATATACTGCTTTTCATAATAGTTGAACTAATTTGCATTTTCATGGTGTACAAAGATTTCCTTTTCTATTCATATCCTCATGACAACACTTGTTATTTTTTGTCATTTTGATGGCTGTTCTGACAGGTAAGGTGATATCTCATTGTGGTTTGATTTGCATTTCCTCAATGATTAGTGATGTTGAGTACCTTTTCAAATGCTTAATGGTCATTTGTTTGTCTTCTTTGGAAAAATGTCTATTCAAATTCTTTGCACTATTTGAAATTGAATTTTTTGTTCATTGCTATCAACTTACATGACTTCCTTATACATTTGGAAAATAAACACTTATCAGATACATTGTTAGTAGAGATTTTCTCTCAAGCCATAGTGTGTTTTCATTGTGTTCCTTATCTTTTTTTATTGTACAGAAGCTTTTTAGTTTAATGGAGTTCCAATTGTTTATTTTTGTTTTTGTTGCTTTAGCTTTTTATAAAAAAGTATCTAATAAATCATTGTCAAGGGAAATATCAAGAACCTTTTCTTCTAAATGTTTTACAGTTTCATGTCTTATGTTTAATCCCCATTTTGGAATGATTTTTTCTGTGTATGGCATGAGAAATGGTCTAATTCCATTCTTTTGAAAGTAGGTATCCTGTTTTCCAACACCATTTAGTGAAAAGTATACCCTTTCCCAACTATTTTCTTGTTGGTGCTCTTTTCAAAAAGTAGTTGATCATATGTGTTTGGGTTTATTTCTGGGATCTCAATTTTGTTTCATTGATCTGTCTGTTTTCTTTAATGCCAGGACCAGACTGTTTTGATTATTATAGCTTTATAATACATATAATTTGAAATCGGAAACTAAGAGGCTTCCAGCTTTGTTCTCTTTCTAAAGATTTTTCTTCATTCCATGTAAATTTTAGGGTTGTTTACTTCTAATTCTGTGAAAAACGCCTTTGAAATTTTGGTAGGAATTATGTTGGATATGTAGATCACTTTTGATAGACTGGAAATTTTAATTTGTGTCTTCTTCAGTTTCTTTCCTCAATGCTTTATAGTTTTCAGTGACTAAGATCTTTGCTTCCTTAGCCAAATGTATTCCCAAATATTTTATTATTGTTGATGCTATAATAAATGGGAATATTTTCTTGATTTTTTTTGTATAGATCATATTTACATAAAGAATTGCACTGATTTTGCATATGAATTGATTTTATACCTACAACATGATTGAATTCATTAATTAATTCTAACAGATTCTCTTCACCTTTGGAATAATTGTATTCCTCTTTTCTGATTTTATTTTATTTTATTTATTTTTCTTGTCTCTTCAGATTGCATAAATATTTATCCTTTTACTAAAGATTTCTATGGAGAGGAACAATTCTGAGTCTTTACCCAATTTTTTGAGGTCTTGTGTTTCAAGGCTACTTATAAAAAAAAAGAAGAAGAAGAAGAAGAAGAATGGATTCCCCTATCCTGCATCTTCCAACTCTCACTCAAGCATCCTGCAATGTGGGAGAGCTTAGGTCTTAGAGCTTAGGGATGGCCCTAAAAAATCAATGAATGATATCTCCAGGTATCATTAGAACATTTATCAATAGATCTTATAGGAGTATTATATCAAAAAGAAGTGTTTGCCATAAAATATGTTTCTAAATTTAATCTTATTGAGCTCTTAATTAGGAAAAACATTAGTATTAGGTGACAGGATATTACAATACCCCAATTATATGGGACTGTCTTTGCTTAATATTTAAATACATATAAACTTTAGTGTTATCCCAATGTAAGCTGGAAAAAAGATATTTCCTTTACTATCTCAGGGTATGTAGACAAGCTTTGTGTTTACGCTGGTCTCCTTTATCTTCTCATTTTCCTGAATTGGAAAATGTGCTTGTCTTGACTCATTTCACTGGTTTATTTTCTCCATTCTTTCTTAATCCAAACTTGAAACTGTCAAAGAAAAATTATACCAGAGGAAATAAGTTGGCAAGAAAAAAATATATTTAAGATGTTAGCAAAACAGGAATGAGGATTACTGAAATATAAGACAGGGAGATTGAACTCAACTCACTGAAACAAAAAAGGAAGGAGAATTTTAAGCACTGAGTGAGCTAGTGGAAAAGTACTGAGAACATTAGGGGCAAGTTTGGTTGATGTGGTTAGGCCATCTGTGTTTGCTAATTGGGGCTTATTAAAGTTAAGATCCTACCCTCCCACAGAGATGGGGAGATAGTACTGCTCTCTTTCTTGATAATTACATTTCAAAGGGATGACTCTCTGGTCCTTGAGAAAGATATCCCTCGGTTATAAAACTGGAAAAAGGTTAAGAGATGTAAGAGAAAATTTGTATCTCAAAGAGGTAAAAAAAAGAATTTACAATTGTAAGTTTTCTGAAGAAAGTACTCTTAAAAAAAAGAAATGTTGGGTGCTTAGAGTTAGAAAGAAACCGGTCTAATGTTTAGGAAAATTTGAAGCAACCAGTCTAATGTTTAGTCAAATTGAGGAAATCTTTTAAGATGACCTTGGTCAGAACAGAGACAGGTATAGAGTGAAGTAAATAGGGCGTAAGATAGAAGGGAAACCTAGGTGTCTGACTCTAGTCTCATTTTCCTGGAGATTTGGGAGTGTCAAGGAGAGGTAGAAAACTAGAATTACATAATACTCTTGTTCCCAAATCATCCTCCTCAAGTGAAAATGGTTGAGTCGATCACACTCCTAGGCTCAATTGCAAACTGTCATCACAGGTCCTCAAAACACTTCAGGTCCTCAAAAGCTACTTCATGTGTCCTTGGGAAACTGATACATTCAAGCCTCAACCCCCAATGTGACTGTATATGGGGATTTTAGGAATTGCTTTAGGTTAAATGAGTTCATAAGCATGGTGCCCTAATTTCAGAGGGCCTTGTAAGAAAAAAAGAGAGAAACCAGAGCCTTCTCTTCTGTGATGAGCATAGAAGACTGTATGAGATCACAGAGATAAGGTGCCATCTACAAGCCAGAAACCAAAGTTGCTAGCACCTTGGCTATAGAATTTCAGCCTCCATAACTGAAAAAATAAATGTCTGCTATTTAAGCCCAGTTAATGGTAAGATTGCTGAGCCCAGAAATTTGAGGTATTTCAAATTAGTGGTATTTTATTATGGCAGCCTAAGTAGATTTATATAGCCCCTCTCTTATTTTTTGGGTTTATCTCATATTTGAATATTTATTCTATATATCTTTTTGTCTCTATAAACAACTTCTTAATCTTTCACCTTCAAAGTAATCGCTATGCTATATTCAATGTGTCTTTTTATATCTCACTGCAAAGTTGTAAAATATAATTTTGTGCATGCATACATTATAATTACATAAATGGTATTATTTTTGTATCTTATTCTGCATCTCATACTTTTTTTTTCACTTGGCACCTGTTGTTAAGATATATCCATGTGGTTATATGTAAATCTAATCCCTTGCTTCTAATTACTGCAGGATATTACACAGTCAACTTCCAACATACTTAATCTATCCATCTTCTGGAGGTGACCTGAATGTCCGCCCCTAGCCAATGCCACGTATTTTATTTTTTAGTGATAGGGTCTTGCTCTGACACCTAGGCTACAATGCAGTGGTCTGATCATAGCCCACTGTAACCTCAAATTTCTGGGCTCAAGCAATCTTACCACCAAGTATCTGGGACTATAGGCATAAACCACTATGCTAGGCTATGTAAAAAAAATTAGGGGGCAGCACCTGTGGCTCAAGGAGTAGGGTGCCAGCCCCATGTGCCAGAGGTGGTGGGCTCAAACCCAGCCCCAGCAAAAAAAAAAAAAAAATTAGGGGTGAGGTTTTGCTGTGTAGCTAAAGCAGGTCTAGAACTCCTAGCCTCAAATGATTCTCTCGCTTCAGCCTCCCAAAGTGCTGGGGTTACAAGTGTGAGCAACTGCACCTGGCTGTACATAATTTTTGAATTAATTATATAATTAAGTACAGAATAGCTCTTTTTTACACTGTCCCCAGATTCTGGTCATGATTTTGGATCCTTTATCACCCGAGACCCCTTTTTCACCCCCTAATTCTATTTTCTATTATGTCTCCTTACTCTCAGAGAAACTTTTTAATAGCCGGTATGAAAAAATTTTACTCCCAGATAAATCAAGACTTCCCTGTCATAGGGCCCACAAAGTTATCCACATTATGCCTTGAGTCTTTGCTTTTAATTCCAAAGGAATCAATTAATGTGGGAATTAAGCTTATTCTTCCAAAGACAGATTCAGGCAATTCAGGCAATGGTGTTAAATCACATTTCCTACATTAAATAACAAAATTTAAAATAAGTGAATGTAATGAAATGTAATTAACAAAAGTATTTATGGACTGTATAGCAAGATTAAAAATATATTCCGTGTTTACCTTATATCCATAACCCTTCTCACCCCCTCAGTGGCTCCTTCCATGAATTACATAGTTTGAGCTGAAGCCCACAGGGAATAACACAGGCAATTTGTGAACCCTGTTTTTATGTTTCAATCAAATAAGGCAGGGTTGCTTTAAGTGAGCATTGCAAATTGCAGGCTTCATCTTCAATTAAAAGAACACAAGGAGAGACTCTTTTCTCCTAACGGTCCAAAGGAGGGACCCACAGCATTTGGATTTTCTCCTGCACATCACTTGCCATTGCCCATTATCTCCCAGCAACAGCTGGTGACACACAGACACTGTGCCTCCAGGAACGCTCTCTTTCTCCCCTTCCATCTGTTTCAGTCCATTTGCTTCGGAAATAAAACACAGCTTTAGCTCGTCTGCGTACAACATCTTATCCACAGTGTAATTTAAATCCTTTTGGTTAGAGCAAGCAGAGTCTAGTTTTACTTTAAAAATGAGCTCGAGTTGGAGGTCTTCACAACCTAATGATCAAAAAGGAACTTTCTACAGGAAGAACAAGAAATAGAGATGATGCCTATGGAAACAAAAGAAAGTAAAGCTAATATGTAGAATGTTTGCAAATAAAACCTACCGACGGTGTTCTTAAGGTGGAATTTAAACCTAAGTGACTAATATTTTACTTTCACTATAAAACAGGAGGGATTTGCAGTTTTTGTAAGGCTTCTATGTCAATGTCTCCCTAAGCCACTGATCTTGACGGGGGGTGGAAGCAATCACACCTTCTTCTGCTTCCTCGCATCTTACCATCAGTTGGAATGCCGAGATCATGCCTATGGTGAGGTTTTTGTTGTTGTTTTCCTCTTTTAATTCGTGTGGGTGAGAGACAGAGACCTTTTCCCTGGTGCTGACAGGTTTATAAGCTCTGAAATCAAAGTGACAGTCTGAGGCAAGACTACAATGTTATTAAAATATTGCATCTGACTTGGGCAAGTTATTTAACATACATCTAAGCCTCAGTCTCTTCATCTAAATTGAGGTACCTATTTCATAGAGTTCCTATGAAGATCAAATGATACGTTTCATAGTGTTTAACCTAGTGCCTGGCCCGTTGTGGGAGATAATAATAAGATATTCTTTTTTTTTTCTCCTGGTTTATTGGGATTCTTCCTCAGTTTCAAGAAAGGAGAACTTCATTAGTCTTTTGAATTCATCTCTTTGTTTTTTGTTCAAGGAGATGAAAAAAATTAAAGTCTTATTCCTATTGTTTGAGGAATTATGCTATTTCTTTCTAAATTCATTATTGCAACAAAGCTAATTTTGTTCAGCAGAGCATAAATGCAATGTTTATAGTTTTTTCTAACCCACTATTTAATTGTTCCTGACTGTGTGGATTTTTTATTTTTTCAATGATTTTTATAGGATAATTTTTTTTGTTTATTCTCAAGCATACAATTTCTATCATTAGATTGTATAAATAGAAATAAATGTTAACTTTATTCCTTTTTTCTGTTGTTTTCAAATTTATTATTATAAGATGTAATGGTAAGTTTTTTGATAAAACAGTAAAACGTATGAATAATAAGCTATGCTTTAAAATTTATTTATCAATTTCCCACTTTCAAGAAGTAAAGGTGACTCTACTCATTGTTTCTCATAGATCATTATGATAATTGTTTTTCTGTTCCACGCTGAGCTATCCACTCTCTACTTACTTACATTCTCATATGGAAGTCTAATACGAACCTCAAAAGTAATTGCCAAAAGGGAAGCATTGATTTCACTTCTCTTAAAAGACCCCAATTTGTTCATCCTTAGCTCCTACACACCAATGACAGCATTATTACTCAGACAGTTGCTTAAGCAAAATAAATAATTTATATGTCTATTTCTCTCACATTTCAGATCTGATCTCTCAGTAAGTCTTATACAGGTATATTTAAAGTATATTAAAATTCAAATGACTTGTCATCATCACTATCTCTCTAAACCACCATCATTTTTTTAATAGTCTACTGTGATGACATTCTGTATTTGTCAGGGTGAACTAGTTTTGTTTGTTAGGTTTGATGGGAAGTTTATTAATTTTTCATTGCCTTACAAAAACACGTAATACTTGAACTTATCGTAATTTTTAGGCCACTCATGCAGTGCAAAGTATACAGAAACTGGAAGTTCTTTTCTCTTATGCCCTTCAAAATTGCTTTAGCTCTTCAGTGGTGACCTGTAGTAACTGGTTAGTTTTGCAATTATATCTGTGCTTCGTACCAAGACTGATTTTTCCCCCGGGGACATTTGGTAATATCAGGAGACATTTTGGGTTATCTCTGCAGGAGTTTGCTACTGACGTCTAGTACGTAGGGGTTAGGGGTGCTGCTCAGCCACTACAATCAATGCACATGGCAACAACAGGGAAAATCTGTTCCTAGGTGCATATGTGTTTATAAATTTTACATCTATCTGATGGATTGATACTCATTATTATGAAATGTCTCTGTGTGTCACTGTATTTGTTATTTAAAAGTTTGTTATATTTGATATTAGCATAAGCACATTAGTTTTCTTAGAGGTACTATTTTCCAACCTTTTATTTTTCACCTACTTGAATCTCTGAGACTAAAGTGAGCTAGACTGCATGGACCTGGATCTGGTTATGTTTTTATGCTTTAGTGTCCAATGTTATGAACTCTGACTTTTGACTGGTTTATGTAACTGACTCACATCTCTGTTATTGTTGAAGTAGTAGAAATTACATCTGCCATTTTACTTTTTGTTTTTTATATAACTTATGTGTTTTTGATCCTATATTCTTCCTTTATGCCTTTTTTCTTTGTATTAAATACATTTTTTCTTGTATAAAATTTTAATTGTTTCAATGATTTTTTTCATCATTTATTTTATTTATTTTGTTTTTTAGCAATCATTCTAGAGCTTACCATGTATAGTCTAACTCATCAGATTCTACTTCAGGTTTATACTCACTTAATTTCAAGGTAATACAGAAATGTTGTTTCTCTCTAGTTCTGTTCCCTCATTCCTCTTTGTTTACTATTATTATTATACAAACTTCATACTACTAACCCAGCAAAACATTTCTACAAATATTACTTTAAATATACATACATATATGCATATATATATACACACAAATACATGCTCACAGGGTGCCAAAAAAGGTATACACATTTTAAAAAGTAAAAAAACTGTATTGAATTAATAATAGTCCAGTCACATTTGACTGCTGCAATTATAAGTGGTGCTCAATGTGACTCGTATTCATCTTTTGTTGTCAGTATATATTGAGTATTGAAATTTTAATATATTTTTCCCTTCCTTGAAATATGTATACAGTTTTTGGCACCATCCTTATGTGTATATGTACATGGATGAGTGCATATATTTTTTAAGAGTTTCATGCTCTACCAACTGAGCTAGCTGGGCACCCTGATGTACAGAAGTATTTTTAGAAGGTAGAGATAAAAAGGACAGCAATTATGGAGACAGTGTGTAACAGTACATAAAGTACATAATGTTAAACTATCAAGCTTCTTATTTACTGTTTTTGGCTCTCTCTATTCATTCCTGTGTTTCATGTTACAATATAGTGTCATTTCCTTCCTCTATGTCAGCTTCCACATTCATTCTTAGTGCTAATTTTGTAAACCATATGTATGTATATTTGTGTGTATATATATTTACAATATAGCTCTTCTATGATTAGCTCCCCAAATTCCTCTTAAAACTTGGTCCCCAGTATGTAAGTGTTGAGGTGGGAACTTTAATGAGTACTTGAAAGGTGATGTCACTAAGATAGTAGAATATAAGGTAACCTCCTCATATTCCCCTACAACAAGATTTCTATACTAACTCAGTCAAACATCTTTCTTCAGGAGAGTTCATGAAAGCCTTTTGAAGACTAAGAACTAACTAGAGGGGTCATTTTGAGGGTGAAAATCAATATGCAGTGGCTGATTTGCCTTGCTGAGTTTTCTTTCAGGTTCAAGCTTGAAAACAATCCAGTCTTCCAAAGGACCTGACTACCTTCCTATATGGTCTTGAGATTCCAGTTGAAACTACCTGTGAATGGATGCAGAAGGAATCATGTGCACTAGTGCCTTGGTAGAAAGGCTTGTCCGCACACTGACATCAGTCTCAGAAATGAACCTAGAAATTGCCATGTGGGGCTATTCAACCTTCCTCAGCTGAACTTCCAGGTCATAGCAGCTTGCACAAGGACTCAAAGGGAGAGTCATCCATTTCCCCAGACCAAGAGTGTAGGCCACCCAGGTGGGCTTGTCAACTGTGTCCCACAGCATACCTCAAGAAAGCCCAGCCTCAGTTCTGGCCCCTGTCACTGTAATCAGGGAATTATGCTCTCTGTGCAGGGACTTGTTGAGAGCTGCATAACTTTCTGGGCCAATCAGATGGGCTCTTCAGCCTGCTCCCACAGTAGATGCTAAGGCCCTCAGTCTCAGCTCCCATCCCCTCCAGCTATATTGAGAAATATATCCCACCTTTGCAGCATCCTTCTGGGAGACAGGGATCGCTCTGAGCCAATGAGACTGAGATCTCCAGTCCCACACCATTTATAGGGGCAACCCCAATCTTAGTTCCTGCCCTTCTTGCTACAGCCAGGAAAATATTCCTTGTGCTTAGAACTGACAAAAGATGTAGCCAGATTCTTTTTCAGAGGAAATACCAAGCTCAGTCTCAGCTGCAGCCCCTCCTTCTGTAGTCGGGGAACTACACTATTGGTGTAGTGATCAGCCAGAAGATACATGCCCATCTGACCCAATATGACAGGTGTGCCAGTCTCCATCTTAAAGCAGATCTTAAGGGGCCCAGTTTCATCTGTAGGCCCTCCTGTTACCGTCTAGAATCCACCCCACTTGTGCAGGGGTCTCTTGGATGACATATGCACATATAAGTAAACAAAAGAGGTCTACCAGGTTCATTCACACAGCAGATACCCAAAAGAGCCAGTCTCAACTCTATCCCCTCTTTCTGCATTCAGGACCTAGTCTACCTGCACAGAGACCTACTAGAAGGCATGCCCATCTGGCCCACTGGGTAAGTTTTCTAGACTCAGATCCCTGGCAATTGTTAGCAAACAACCAAAGTACCTTCTTGGACTTCCCCAAATCGTGATCATCTGGAAAGTCACATCAACCTTAGAGCTCTCATGAGACATGTGGCAAAACTAAGCATAGAATATCCTCTAGTGTTAATAGATGCAATTGTTATAGGATTGGGGAACACAAATATTAGTCAGTTAAAAATCTTGGGAAGCCCCTCAAAAGAAGGATAGACTCAAAAAAGAAGGACTTCAAAGATAAAAACAAATACCTAATTCTTCAATTAGGTATTTAGACCAGCAGTTCTCAACCTGTGGGTCACAACCCACAGGAACTGTATTAAAGGGCTGAAGCATTAGGAAGGTTGAAAACCAGTGGCTTAGACATTGTTTCATTTCAACCGGCATCTAAAAAAATAAATAAATGAAAAGAAATTTTAAAAAATTGGATTTTACCATATGGAAAATGTCACCTCTAAAAGAAAGAATTCAAAATAACTGTTTAAGGAATCTTAATAAATGTCAAGAAACACAGAGAATAAATTCAGAAAATTATCAAACTTAAAAAAGAATTATTTTGAAAAGGAATCAAAGAAATTTGAAGCTGAATTACAATGAATGAATTAAATATAAATATATAATGAATAAATATAAAATGCAATAGAGAGTGTCAATAGCAAAATTGCTCAAACAGAAGAAAGGATTAGTAAGCATGAAGAAAGACTGTTTGAAAATACATAGTCAGAGGAGAAAAACAAAAATAATGAAAAGGAACAAACAAACCTTATGAAATATGTGGGACAACAAAAGAGGAAATATTCAGGTCAGTAGATTTAAAGAGAAAACTGAGAAAGACAAAGGGATAGAAAAATTCAATAAAATAAAATAATTCAATGAAATAATAACAGAGAGCTTTACAAAACTGGCAAAAGGTATACTTATTCAGGTACAATGATGCCAAAGATTATTAGTTACAATCAATCTAAATAAGAACATTCTAAGCCATATTATAATCAAATATTTAAAGGTCAAAGATAGGAGATATGCAAAATAGTGAGAAGAAAAAAAGCAAATAACGTGTAGGGGAGATCTAATATACCTGTCAGCAAATCTCTTAGTAGAAACCTTAAAGACAAGAAGGAAGTAGGAAGATGTATTCAAAGCACTAAAGGAAAAACATTGTAAACCAAAAATACTGTACCCATCCAAGTTGTCCTTAAGAAATGAAGTAGAGGTGAAACTTAACCAACGAAATATAATAACCTCAGAGAATTTCTCACTATCAGAATAATCTCATAAGAAATGCTAAAGGGAGTTCACCAAAATAAAAGAATGCTAATATGATTGATATGACAATATTGTAATTATCATTACATTATTTAGGCACTTGTATGTTTACTAAGAAAACTAAAGGATTAAACAACAAAAATAACAACAACTTGTTAAGAGATAGAAATGAAATAATAAATTATGGCACCGAAAATTCAAAACATTTGGGAAGAAGGGGGTAAATGTGTCATGGGGATTTGGTTGTTTCTTCATTGTGATCAAAGTCATGTTGGTATCAGTTTCAAATATTTGTTACAATTATAGGATTTTTAACAAACATCATGATAATTATAAGACAGAACCATAATAGATATATTAAAAGTAAAAAGAAATGAATTGAAACTTACTCCTAGAGAAAATCACTTAACCATAAACAGGCAGTTTTCTAAAGGCAGTTAGAAAAGAAGAAAGCAAGAGAAAGAACTAGAAAATGAGTACCAAAATGGCAGTAGTAACATTTTACCTACCAATTATGACTAAATTCTCCCATTAAAAGACACAGAATGGCAGAATGAATTAAAAACTGGACTCAACTATGCACTGCCACAAGAAACTTACTTCACCTATAAATAGTAAAGTAAAGGAATGGAAGAAAATAGTCTTTGCAAATGAAAATCAACAAGAACAGAAGTAGCTGCACATAGATAAAAATAGATTTTAAATAAAAAAACGTGAAAAGATACAAAGAACACTATTATACAATCATAAAGTCATAAATTCAACAAGAGAATATAACAATAATAATTACATAAGCACCCAACACTGCAGAAAAAATAGATACAGCAAATATTATTATATCTATAGGTTGAAACAGACTGCAATGCAATACTACTAAGAGACTTCCATATCTCACTTTCAGCACACCAAAACCTGTGAAATATAGAAAAAGCAGTGCTAAGAGAGAAATTTATTGTATTAAGTGCCTACATCAAAAATGCATAAAAATCAACAACTTAGAGACAGACATCTAGGAATTAGAAAAATAAGAATAAATTAAACCTAAAGTTAGCAGAAGAAAAGAAATATTAGAGGAGAAATAATAAAATCAAGCCTCAAAAAACAAATAAGTGATAATAAATGAAAAGGTATTTTTTAAATATAAATAAAATTGCCACACCGTTAGTTAGATTAAAAAACAGAGAGAAGACCCACATAAATAATATCAGTGATGAAAAAGGAAATATAACAACTGATACCACAAACAAAAGATCATTAAAGGTTATTGGGAACAAATATAATATATGACAAGAAATGTAAAAAAAAACTTAAAAAGTGAATAAACCTTTAGACACATATGGTCTATCAAGACTGAACCATGATGAAATGAAAAACATAAACAGACAAATACATCTAATGAGTAATGAGATTGAAACAGTAATATTATCCTATCAAAGAAAGACCCAAGATCTGACGGATACACTGCTGAATTCTACCAAACATGTAAAGGACTAATACCAAATCCACTCAACCTACTTCAAAAAAATGATGCAAAAATTTCTGACAAAATATTAACAAGGCAGATTCAGCAACACATTAAAAAGATCACTCACTACCATCAGTGGGATTCACTTCATAGATGCAAAGATGGTTCAGCATATGCAAATCAAAAAAGATGATACATTCCATAAAAAAATCAAGGACAAAAACCACCTAATAATTCCAGAAGATGCTGAAAAAACATTTTAAATATTCAACTTCCCTTCATGATGAAAACCTTCAAAGATCTGGATATAAAAGGGACATATCTCAGCATGATAAAAGACATATGTGATAAGACCACAGCTAATATCATACTGCACAAGGAAAAATTAAAGCCTTTCTTCTAAGATCTGAAACATGGACACGTACTTTCACCACCATTACTCAGCAAATACTGGAAGTTCTAGATGGAGAAATTAGGCCAGAAAAAGGAATCTCCAGATTCTAAAGCAATTTAAATTATCTTTGTAGATGATATAGTTTTATATTAAACATATCTAAAGACACCCCAAAATTTCTTTTTTTTGGCTGGGGCTGGGTTTGAACCCTCCTCCTGCAGCATATGGGGCCGGCACCCTACCCCTTTGAGCCACAGGCACTGCCCTAAAATTTCTTAAAACTAATACACAGATTTATTAAAGTTGTAGGATACAAAAATCCACTTACAAAAATAAATGCGTAGCATTTTTAACACCTATAATGACCAAATTTGAAAGACAAATCAAGACAGCAATCACATTTATAATAATTACAAAAAAAAAATTCCAAGGATTGCTTGAGCACTGGACTTTGAGTGCAGTCTAGACAATAGAATGAGACCATATTTCTAAACAAAACAAAGCAAACTAAAAGAAATCACTTACAAATAAATTTAGTCAAGAAAGTGAAAGAGCTCTATAATGTAAACCACAAAACTTAGGCTAAAAAAAAATTTCAAGGGAATACAAAAAAATGCAAATTGTCTGATATTTATGGACTGGAAGCAGTAATATTGTTAAAACATCTATACTACCAAAAGTGATGTACAGATTCAGTGGAATCCCAATCAAAACATTAACAACATTCTTCACAGAAATACAAAAAACAATCTTAAAATTTGTATTAGAACCACAAAAGAAGCCAAATAGGTAGAGCAATCTTGAACAAAGAGAGCAAAGCTGGAGGCATCACACTACATAAATTCAAACTATACTCCAAAGCTACAGTAACAAAAGCAACATGGTACCAGCGTAAAATTAGATACACAGACCAATAATAAAATAGAGAACACAATAAATTCACAAACTTACACTCAACTCATTTTTGACAAAGGCACCAAGCATATACATTGGAAAAAGAAGAGCAGCTTTAATAAATGTTGCTGGAAAAAAACAGATTCACTTACATAGAAGAATGAAACTAGATCCCCATCTTTACTACAAATAATAACTAACACAAAATGGAATAAAGACTTAAATGTAAGTTCCGAAACTTTAAAAGTATTAGAGAAAAACTTTGGAGAAACATACCCAAGACCAAGATCTTGGAAGAGAATTCTTGAGTAAAGCTACAAAAGCACAGGAAACAAAAACAAAAATAGACAAATAGGATTGCATCAAATAACTAAAAAGTTTCTGTACAGCAAAGGTAACATTAGACAAGACAATTACATAATGGAAAAAAATTGCTAACTATCCATCTGGTGGCACCTGTAGCTCAAAAGGGTAGGGCGCTGGCCCCATATGCTGGAGGTGGTGGGTTCAAACCCAGCCCCAGCCAAAAAAAAAAAAAAAAAAAAGAATAAATATGAAACTCAAACAACTTGATAGCCAGGAAACAAATAATCCAGTTAAAATTGGGCAAAAAGTGTAGATAAATATTTATCAAAAGAAGACAGCTACCAAGAATATAAGTGACACACAACATCACTACCCAGCAAATAAATGAAAATCAAAAACAAAGTGAGATAATCATCTCATCCCATTTAGAATGGCTATTATCCAAACACTTTAGAAAAGAGAATGGAGATTCTTCAAGAAACTAAAATTAGAACGTCCATGTAATACAACAATCCCATTGCCCATTGTGTATCCTAAACAAAGAAATCCAGGATATCTACGCTCTCATGTTTACTGAAGCACTGTAAACAATCGCTAAGATATGGAATTAACCTAAGTGTCCACCAATGGTAAATGAATAAAAATGGAATACCATTCACCCATAAAAGTGAAATGCTGTGATTTGCAGAAATATGGATGGAACTGGAGAGCATTATGTTAAATGAATTAAGCCAAACTCAGAAGTACAAATACCACTCATGAGGGGGATGTTAAAAAAGTAGATCTCAGAGACATAAAGATTGGAATCGTGCTTACCAGAGGCTGGTGAGGGAAGGAGGAAGGTACCTGGGGAATATTTGGTTATTGGGTACAAAAATACAGTCAGACATAAGGAATAATTTCTAAGATTCAGTAGCACATAAGGAAAATTATAGTTAAAATAATTTTGTGTATACTTCAATATAGCTAAAAAAGAAAAACTGTAACATTCCTGACACCAAGAAAAGGTAAGTGTTGAAAGTGACAGTTATGACTCTAATTTGATCATTACACATTGTATACATTTATCAAAATACCACAGTTACCACAAAATATGTAAAACTCTGATGTATCAATTAAAAATGCAAAATAATAAAAAATGTAATTTTTTTTTGTTTCAGAACTGATTTTGTTTGTATAACAGACTGAAGGGCACCATCTGTACTCAAGACAGAATTCACAGTAAGTTGTTACATTTACACTTAAAAAAAATCTCTATGTACAGAAATTTGCAAATAGATGTAAACATATGTCTACATTACTTTCCAAATACAGTTTTCTCCTTCTTCCTGGAGGGGAAAAAAAGCCATCCAACAAGACAACCCCTTCAAAATAATTTTAATACAAAGGATGTAAACATTTATAAATCAAAAATGTGGATCATCTGACCCTTCCGGGTGTCACGAGGAGAACATCACTGAATAAAAACTGTGACAACAGCCTGACTTCAGATGGAATTAGACTATTTAAAATTGAGTTTCCAGGAAAAATAGGCACTGATTTCTAGAAGAAGAGATTACTCCTTACTGAAGCTATTTATTGAGCCAATATGGCTGGTTAACATTTTAACTAGTATAAAGTAACCCAGTGCCGTAACCCAGTAATCATCTGATGATCTTAGTTGAAACCAAACTTAGTACACAGGCAGATGGTGAGAGGTGCTGCCCCAGCTACACTGAAAGTTGGCCGTCCCCATCCTCCAGATGTGAGGAACCCCCCAACTTAATTGCAGGGGTCTGGTCCATTCCTTTCACTCTGCTCACTGTTCAACATTATACAAGTTGATTAGAAAACCTCTTGTCAAGAAAGCAAAAGGAAGAAGGTGTCACATTATCTCATCCAGTCTTCCTGCCCCAGCCCCCCAAGTGGAGGCACGCCAGGTGGGGGCATGGGTGGGGCCACTAGCAGCTGTTCTCCCAGGGGACAGCGGGAGGTGGGTACCTAGCCGGTGGCAAGCCCAGGGGATGGGAAGGAACAGTGTGGGTTGGGGCAGTGGGGATGGGGTTGGGAAGTTGATGTTGTAGGTGGGTGGAGGTGGAAGGTGTGGGGAATGGCAGGTGGGGGAAATAAGGCAGGGGGAGGGGTCACAGGTAGTGGGGGTAGGTGGGGGTAGACGTGAAGCTGGTGGGGAAGGTGAGTGGGTGGGTGGGCCACAAGCTGGGACAGGGCACTGTAGGAGGCTCCTCGGTCTTCACTGTGGACTGCAGGCTCTGGTGGCCCTCTCCTGAAATGTAGGAGCTGGTGGTGGACATTCCAGTCATGTAGCTGGAGGAGGGCAGGGGCAGTGGCCCATGCACAGGGCCAGATGGGCCGTAGGAGGACTCTGGACTCTGGGGAAGTCACTGCCATCCACTGGGCCTGGAGGCTTAGCCCCACCTAAGGCAGCAGCGGAGGCTTCCAGTCTGGAAGCAGTGGTGGGTGAGTGGTCTCAATTTGGGGGACTTTAGGTGATGGTGGTTCTACTGCTTTGCTCTCTTCTTTGAGAGAGACAACCCCAGCCCATTAACCTGTCGGGGAGGACTAGGCTGCGGAGAGGGTTTGGTTGGAGGCTTCTGGTCCAGGGCTGATTGCTGGGAGTCCTTCTAGGGGCTGTTGTACTTGTGGCACTTGTGGTGTAGGCTGAAGAGATGGGGGCTGCTGCAGCTGACGGGGGTGGGGTGTATGATCAGGCATCTGCTGTTTTCCTTGTGAGTAAAGATCTAAGATTTAGATGTCTTCTAAAATGTCCACAAGGACGTCTTGAACAAACTGCTCCCACCATCTCCTATACATGGGTTTGGAGGCCCATTCTTGTGTTTCAAATTTGCACAAACGTTCTGCAAGATCTCTGGTTCCCACTGTAATGCCGAGGTGGTGCACAGACTGTCTTTTATAAATTTCTGTGTCATTTGAACTAGCTTTTGAGTTTTGTTTTTATCACCTTTGAGTTGTTTTGCACATTTGAGAAGAAATTAGTATGGATGTTCTGCCTGTAAATCAAACTTTCTGGTCTGCAGTAAGATTCTTTCCAGAACCATTACATCTTCCTTTGGGTAATGTCCAAACTGGCCAAATTGAACATCATTAAACAAACTATGGGCTATTTTAATGATGTCTTTAAGATTTTTTGGTGTTTCTTATACTTTCCCAGCCAGAAACAGACCTGTCTAGGGAATTGCTTGAAGGAATGAAGCATATAAAATAAATTATTCCACTTGCTAGGGTATCATAGTGTAGCCCCAGACGTGTGCCCACATCAAAGATGAACCAGCCCCCTCTTGGCAGAACAGGGCCTCAGAGGTTGGATCAAGTCCTTCTAGTTGTTAGGGTGTATGAGCCAAGTCTCTCTGATCCCAGAACCAACACGGTTTTGTGTGGTCCAGGTTTGCTGAAATTACTGAAAGGTTTGAATTTTCTTTATTTTCCTTCATTTGGATAGATAAATATCTATCCAGTCAAATACAATTGTTCTTTATGTCAGTTAAGAAAATAAAGGAAATTTAAAATGAATTTGTAATGGTATTTATAATAATACAGTATTATTAACAGTACTCTTTAGTTTGGGTTTTCCTTTTTTAACATGGATAAAAATTATTACAGCCGGAACAACTTCCATTATTATATTTTATGTGGAGAGCTGGTAAGCAACAAATTCTTTGTTTATTGTTCTTGTAGCTTATTTGAGAATGTCTTTATTTTTTATTCTTGGGAATTCATTGAAGGTACAAGAAACCAGGTTACACTGATTGCATTTGTTAGGTAAAGTCCCTCTTACAATCGTGTCCTGCCCCCAAAAGGTGTGGCACACACCAAGACCCCACCACCCTCCCTCCTTCTCTCTCTCTCTGCTCTTCCTTTCCCCTACCCCCACCATGTCGTTAATTGTCATTAATTGTCCTCATATCAAAATTGAATACATAGGATTCATGTTTCTCCATTCTTGTGATGCTTTACTAAGAATAATGTTCCACTTCCATCCAGGTTAATACAAAAGCTATAAAGTCTCCATTATTTTTAATGGCTGGATAGTATTCCATGGTGTACATATACCACATCTTGCTAATCCATTCCTGAGTTGGTGGGCATTTAGGCTGTTTCCACATTTTGGCGATTGTAAATTGAGCTGCAATAAACAGTCTAGTGCAACTGTCCTCATCATAAAAGGAATTTTTTCCTTCTGGGTAGATGCCTAGGAATAGGATTGCAGGATCAAATGGGAGGTCTAGCTTGAGTTCTTTGATGGTTCTCCTTACATCTTTCCAAAAAGGTCATATTAGTTTGCAGGTCCACCAGCAGTGTAAAAGTGTTCCCTTTTCTCCACATCCACACCAGCATCTGCAATATTGAGATTTTGTTATGTGGGCCATTCTCATTGGGTTAGATGGTCTCTCAGGGTGGTTTTGATTTGCATTTCTCTAATAATTAGGAATGATGAGCATTTTTTCATGTTTGCTAGCCATTCATCTGTCTTCTTTAGCAAAGGTTCTATTCATGTCTCTTGTGCATTGATATATATGATGGTTGGCTTTTTTTCATGTAGATTAATTTGAGTTTTCTATAGATCCTAGTTATCAAACTTTTGTCTGATTGAAAATATGCAAATATCCTTTCCCATTGTGTAGGTTGTCTATTTGCTTTGGTTGTTGTCTCCTTAGCTGTACAGAAGTTTTTCAGTTTAATTAAGTCCCATTTGTTTATTTTTGTTCTTGCTATTGCCATGGCAATCTTCTTAATGAAGTCTTTCTTCAAACTTATTATCTTCCAGTGTTGTTCCTATGCTTTCTATGAGGATTTTTGCTTCATGCCTTAAATTTAAGTCCTTTATCCATCTAGAATCAATTTTTGTGAGTGGAGAAAGGTGTGGATCCAGTTTCAGTCTTTTACATGTGGATATCCAGTTCTCCCAGTACCATTTAAGGAATAGGGAGTGTTTTCCCCAAGTTATGTTCTTGTTTCGTTTATCGAAGATTAGGTGGTTGTAAGATATTAGTTTCATTTCCTGGTTTTCTATTCGATTCCAAATGTCTATGTCTCTATTTTTGTGCCAGTACCATACTGTCTGAACCACTATGGCTTTGTAGTATAGCCTAAAATCCGGTATGCTGATGCCCCTGGCTTTGTTTTTATTACTAAGAACCACCTTAGCTATACTTTTGTTTGTTTGTTTGTTTGTTTGTTTCTGGTTCCATACAAAATGCACAATCTTTTTTTCCAAGTCTTGTAAGTAGGATGTTGATATTTTAGTAGGGATGACATTGAATCTGTAGGTTGCTTTGGGAAGTATAGACATTTTAACAATGTTGATTCTTCCCAGCCATGAGCATGGTATGTTCTTCCATTTTTTTATGTCCTCTGCTATTTCCTTTCTTAGGGTTTCACAATTTTCTTTATAGAGGTCCTTCACCTCTTTTGTTTGGTATATTCCTAGGTATTTCATTTTCTTTGAAGCTATGGTGAAGGGAATTGTGTCCTTAATTAGCCTCTCATCTTGACTGTTATTAGGATCTACAAAGGCTACTGACTTGTGGACATTGATTTTATATCCTGAGACATTACTGTAGTTTTTGATGACTTTCAGGAGTCTTGTGGTTGAGTCTTTGGTGTTCTCTAAGTATAAGATCATATCATCAGCAAAGAGGGAGAATTTGACTTCCTCCACTCCCATTTGGATGCCCTTTATTTCCTTGTCTTGCCTAATTATATTGGCTAGAACTTCCAGCACTATGTTGAATAGTAATGGTGACAGAGGACACCCTTGTCTTGTTCCAGTTCTAAGAGGAAAAGCTTTCGGTTCTACTGCATTCAGTAAAATATTAGCTGTGGGTTTGTCATAGATAGCTTCAATCAGTTTCAGAAATGTGCCATGTATGCTTATACTCTTCAGTGTTCTAATTAGAAAAGGATGCTGGATTTTATCAAATGCTTTTTCTGCACCTATTGAGAGGATCATATGGTCTTTGTTTTTGCTTCTGTTAATACAGTGGATAGCATTTATGGACTTGTGTATACTAAACCAGACTTGCATCCCTGGGATGAAACCTACTTAATCATGAGGTATAACTTTTTGATGATAAGCTGTAAGCTACAGGCTAGTATTTTGTTGAAAATTTTTGCATCCATATTCATTAGTGAAATTGGTCTGAAATTCTCCTTTTATTTGGGTCTTTTCCTGGTTTTGGTATCAGGGTCATGTTTGCTTCTTAGAATGTGTTGGGGAAGATTCCTTCCTCCTCAATTTTTTGGAATAATTTCTGCAATATAGGAATAAGCTTGTCCTCGAAGGTTTGATAGAATTCAGGTGTGATGCCATCCAGACCAGGGTTGGGGGGCGGATTTTTTAT
>CAUYQV010010681.1:0-52012 GCA_963574575.1 Galagoides demidoff | reverse complement strand
CTGTTCCATGCCTCTACCTCTCTGTTTTTGTGCCAGTACCATGCTGTTTTGATCACTATTGATTTATAGCCTAGTCTGAGGTCTGGTAGCATGATTCCTCCTGCTTTGTTTTTTTTTTTCTGAGTAATGTCTTGGCTATTAGAGGTTTGTTTTGATTCCATATAAAACGAAGTATTTTTTTTTTGAGATCTTTAAAGTATGACATTGGAGGTTTAGTAGAGATTGCATTAAAATTCTATATTTCTCTGGGTAATGTGGACATTTTAACAATGTTGATTCTTCCCAGTCATGAGCATGGATATTTTTTCCATTTGTTAACATTTCCAGCTATTTCTTTTCTTAGAGTTTCATAGTTCTCTTTATAGAGATCTTTCACATCCTTTGTTAGGTAAACTCCCTAATATTTCATCTTCTTTGGCACTACTATGAACAGAATAGAGTCCTTGACTGTTTTTTCAACTTGACTATTTTTGGTATATATAAAGGCTACAGATTTCTGAGTATTGATTTTGTAACCGGAGATGCTGCTATATTCCTTGATAATGTCTAAGAGTTTTATAGTAGAATCCCTGGTGTTTTCCAGATATACAATCATATCATCTACAAAGAGTTAAATTTGGATCTCCTCTGACCCTACATGGATACCCTTGATTGCCTTTTCTTGCCAAATTGCAATAGCCAAGACTTCCATTACAATGTTAAAAAGCAATGGAGACAATGGGCAACCTTGCCTCATGCCTGATCCGAGTGGAAATGATTTAAATTTAACTCCATTCAATATGATATTAGCTGTGGGTTTGTTGTAGATGTCCTCTATCAGTTTAAGAAATGTCCCTTCTATACCAATTTTCTTAAGTGCTCTGATCATGAAAGGATGCTGGATATTATCAAAAGCTTTTTCTGGATCAATTGAAAGAATCATGTGGTCTTCTTTTTTTAATTTGTTTATGTGATGAATTATATTTATAGATTTATGTATATTGAACCAGCCTTGAGACCCTGGGATAAAACTCACTTGGTCATGGTGTATAATTTGTTTGAAGTGGTGGTGGATTCTGTTTGTTAGGATCTTGTTGAATATTTTTGCACTGATATTCAATAGTGATATTGATCTATAATTTTCTTTTTTTGTTGGGTCTTTTTCTGGTTTGGGAATCAGGGTGATGTTTGCTTCACAGAATGTGTTGGGTACTGTTCCTTCTTTTTCTAGATTTTGGAAAATGTTGAGTAATATAGGTACTAGTTCCTCTTTAAAGGTTTGGTAGAATTCTGATGTGAAGCCATCTGGTCCTGGGCTTTTCTTTTTAGGGAGATTTTGTATATTTGATGTTATTTCAGAACTCAATATAGGCCTGGTCAACATTTCCACTTTATTCTGGCCAAGTCTAGGAAGGTGGCGTGCTTCCAAGTATTGGTCTATTTCCTTCAGATTTTCATATTTCTGAGGATAGAGTTTCTTGTAATATTCATTAAGGATTTTTTGAATTTCTGAGGAGTCTATTGTTGTCTTTACCATTTCTGATTGATGAAATTAGAAAGTTTGTTCTTTTTTCCTGGTTAGGTTAGCCAAAGGTTTATCTATCTTACTGACCTTTTCAAAAAACCAACTTTTTGATTTATTGATCAGTTGTATAATTCTTCTGTTTTCAATTTCATTTAAATCTGCTCTAATTTTGGTTATTTATTTGCTTCTGCTGGGATTGGGATTGGAATATTTTTCCTTTTCTAGTTGCTTGAGATGTCCTATTAAGTTGTTAACTTCCTCTCTTTTCATTCTCTTGAGGAACCTTGCAGTGCTATAAATTTCCCTCTTAGGCCTGCCTTTGTGGTATCCCACA
Organism: Galagoides demidoff; assembly: GCA_963574575.1. Lineage (NCBI taxonomy): Eukaryota > Metazoa > Chordata > Mammalia > Primates > Galagidae > Galagoides > Galagoides demidoff. The sequence goes on along the minus strand of CAUYQV010010681.1, from coordinate 50,174 downwards.
GGTTCTGATAATTCATGTCTTCATTATTGTCTTGTTTGGAAAATTTGCTAATTTCCTTCTTAATTTCATCTATGACCCAGCTGTCACTCCACATAAGGTTATTTAGTTTCCATGTTTTTGTATGAGTATGCAGATTCCTGTTGTTATTGAGTTCAACTTTTATTCCATGATGGTCTGAGAAGATGCAAGGGATAATTTCTATTCTTTTAAATTTCCTGAAGTTATACTTGTGCCCTAAGATATGATCAATTTTGGAGGATGTTCCATGGGCTGATGAGAAGAATGTGTATTCAGTTTTGTTAGGATAAAATGTTCTTTAGATGTATGTTAAATCCAATTGTTGAATGGTTAAATTTAAGTCTAAAATTTCTTTGCTTAACTTCTTATTGAAGGACCTATCCAACACTGCCAAAGGAATGTTAAAATTTCTGACTATTATGGTGCTAGAGGAAATCAAGTTGCTCATATCTGTTAGAGTCTCTCTTATAAATTGAGGCACATTCTGTTTGGGTGCATAAATGTTAATAATTGAAATTGCTTCGTGTTGAGTTTTACCCTTAACAAATATGAAGTGATCATCCTTATCTTTCCTTCCTTTGTTGGTTTAAACCCTATTGTATCTGCAAATAAAATTGCAACACCTGTTTTTTTCTGATTCTATTTCCCTTTCACCCTGAGGCTATATTTATCTTTTAAGGTAAGGTGAGATTCTTGTATGCAGCAGATATCTGGCCTGCGTTTTTGTATCTAGTCAGCCAACCTGTGCCTCTTTAGAGGATAATTTAAGCCATTCACATTAATTGTAAATATTGATAAGCTTGGTAGAATTTTAAGTATCAAGTTTTTTGAAAGTCCAGTGGACATTTTTAATCCTTTCACCCCTGTGGAAATTGCAATTTTATTAAAAGTTTCTGAGTGAGTTTACTTTTGTAGTGGAGAATTTCTCTGGTTATTATGAAGGATAGGTCTGAGAATATCCTGGAGAGGTGGTTTAGTTATGGCAAATTTCTTCAACATATAAATGTTATTAAAGAATTTAATTTCTCCATCATAAATGAAACTCAATTTAGCTGGATACAGGATCCTGGGTTGAAAGTGATTTTGTTTTAGGAGACTAAAAGTTGATGACCACCCTCTTCTAACTTGAAAGGTTTCAGCAAAGAGATATGCAGTCATTCTAACATTCTTCCCCTTGTAGGTTATGGTTTTCTTATGTCTGGCTGCTTGCAGAATTTTCTCCTTCATATTAATTTTGGCAAAGTTAATTATAATGCTCCTAGGAGATGTGTTATTCAGGTTAAGTCATACTGGGGTTCTGAATCTGTCTGCTATCTGAATTTCAGAATCTCTTGGCATGTCTGGAAAGTTTTCCTTCATTATCTCATGAAGTAGAGCATCTGTGCCTTTTGAAGCAACCTCGTTGCTTTTAAGAATTCTTATAAGGCGAATGTTAGTTTTCTTCAAATTATCCCAGACTTCTCTGGAGAGAATGATCCATTTTTGCTCTCCAGTTATCTTCCTCTTTGAGCATCTGGGAGCATTGGAAAGTTTTGTTTTCAATGTCAGAAATCCTTTCTTCTGTCTCAATGTGTCAAAATCTTAGATGATTTTTGTCTTTGAATTCATTGAATTTTTACAACTTTTGAAGTGCTCCTTGAATTTCTAATTCCAACTTTACCTCCATTCTATTAATCTTATTTGTAATCCAAATTCTGAATTTGCTTTCTGACATCTCAGCCATTTGCTTATGAATGGGAACTTCTGTTGTGTCTGCCATGTCATTCCTTGGGGAAGTTGATCTATTCTGGTTATTTGTGTTATCAGAGTTTTCCCACTGATTCTGCTCCATGATTATTTTATACTGTTTAGCTAGATGAACAGATAAGGTCAAGTTGTCTCAGAGGCTCCTAGAGTAGTGATTAACCAGCCCATTTCCCAAGAGCTAGGACTGGTGTCTGTATCTTTTCCCCTGGAGTTTTTCAAAGGACCTGTACAACGCTATGGTCTGAGACACTGGGGACCTACTTGGTGTGGTGGGCCTAAGTGACTCTGTCTTGTTTTCAGCTGGTCTCTGTCCCACCCTAGTGAATCAGTTACTCTGGGTTGAGGCCTCAGCTGTGGAGAAATACTAGCAATTAAGTCACCTTGCCCCCTACAGGCAACAACTGGAAAAGGAAAATCAAACCTTCCCACAACCACACACCCAGCGTACCACTTTGGATAGTCCTCGGGTCATTGGCCCAGTTCAAGAGATCCAAATCTATTGTCCCCACCAGTCTCAGGTGGGAGAGTTCAAAGGTCTCTGTCAACTAGATAGCAGAAGTCTGTTGGCAGCTTGTGTATTACTCACTCCAGTGCTCTGTGGAGTCAGAAGTACCCATCTAGCAAATGAATTAGTCTGGGAAGGTTGATGCCTTCTTCCACAACTTGCACCTCTGTCAAACCCAGTCACTGGTAACCCCACAGGGCTGTGACCCCGTTCCCTCCAAGAAGCAGACGCTCCAGAGGTTGTCACCTGTCTGAATCACAGGGAGATATATATGTCCTTGGCTAAGCTGCTGCTCTCTGCCACCAGCTGGCAGGGGAAGCTGAGTCCTGACAAATATTGGTGGTTAATAGAAGCTGGGATAGTTCATTCAGTTCCCACCCTGCCCCTGACTAATGTTGCTGAAACTTTTATTTTTGTAGAATTTATCTTTCTGTCCCAGCTATGTTCCCCTGCAGACCAGGTGCTGTTTGAGTTCACAGAAACTGCAACTCAGCTCTGTGAGTTGCTGAGTTGTCCAGTCTGTGCTGTTGTCTGGAGCTGATGTGTCTGTCTCAGCTGCAGTCTGTATTGGGGTAGACATGGTTAGATCTCCCACTCAGCTTTCAGTTCCAGCCTCTTCCTGCCTGCTTTTGTCTCAACTATGATCTCCTGAGGGCTGGGTACTGCTTAGCTGTCCTTCTGACTCAGCCCCGGCCTGGGAGTATGCTGTCTTGTATTCTAGTCTCTGTCCCCACCACTCTTTGCTCAGGCAGGTGCCACCTCAGGCATACCCTTTACTCATGGGGCCTGCATTTCCATCCCAGATCTATTCCAACAGTGGCTGCCACCAGAGAAGATGTCCAGCTTCCTCTGGTTGCCCAGAGAGGTAGGGAGCGTCTCTCCAAAACACCGCCAGGGGTGAGAGCCCTATTGTTCCTGCCTCTGCTGCTGCTGCTCTGTGCTGCAGGGCACCACCTCTCCCTCTCCCATATGGTTCCGTCAGTTCACCATCCTCTCCTTACTCCCATGTAGCAGAATCAGCACAGACCTGCAACAGCCCATGCCCTGTCCACACCTCTGTGAAAATGCCCAAGAATCTGGACTCCATGGGGGACAGGCTTCCAGACCTCTGGGTGAGAGTGGAGGGGAATGCAGGGAGTTCAGAATTGCAGGTAGGGAATATATATAGTTTTATGCCTGGTGGCAGAATGCCATGGCACACTGGTAGATCCTCTCTGGGGAAGGAGTTCCAGTTTTTAGAGGGTCTCTCCTATGGGATAAAACAGGAGGATATATAAACTCTGCTTGCTTGTTTGTAGAAAGTAAGTTCTCTTGGGGGAGGGATTCCTATTGGCTTGGCGATGGAGTTTGTACCTATTGTTTGGTTTCTTGGGCGTCACAGCTCTACTCAGCAGGGTTGATGTGCATGCTTCAACATTCTCTCTTGGCTCAGCTCCAAACCACCAGCTTACTTGCTAAACTTCTGTCCTTTAACTTTCTTTCTGGATGTGAGCCTGTGTGAAAAGCTGGCTCCAGTTGGCCATCTTGCCTCTGCCCCCCTCTTGTTATCTTTTTCTAAGAGAAGTGTCATCCATGACCCTTTTGGTGGGGAGGAAAGGAATCCTGCCCTTTTTGCTCCTGTAGTTCTGATACATCTGAGCATCTAAGACATCTGACTTCTCACTCTGGAACCTGCAGATGACGTCCAGAGACAACTAAAAAATGCTAGCCAAAACAAAACAAAACTAACAAAACAAACAAAACAAACAAACAAACAAACAAAACTAACAAAACAAAGGGAGACTTTCCTTTCAGGGTTAGCCCTCCCAAATCTTTGCTTATAATGCCTGGTCAAGAATGGAAGGTGAAAATTTCCCTTTCTCCCTTACTTTCCAAACTCAGGTTTGCAAGAAATAATCATTTGTATGAACTAGTTCTTGGGTTTTAACAAAAATCTCACATATGTGATTTCTGAGTATAGGATATACATTCTGACAATGATCTATTTGATTCTTTGTTTGTTTGCTTCTATTTGAGACAGAATCTCATTCTGTCACCTTGGGCAGAGTGCTATGGTGTCATAAATTATAGCAACCACAAACCTCTGGGTTCAAGAGATCCCCCTGCCTCAGCGTCTGAAGTAGCTTGGACTAAGGTGCCCACCATGACCTGGCTAGTTTTTATATTTTTAGTAGAAACAGGGTCTTATTCTTTCTCAGGCTGGTCTGAGCTCAAGCCACCCACCCACCTCAGTTTCCCTGAAAGCTGGGATTACAGGTGTGAGCCCCTGTACCTGACTATCTGTTTGATTTTTAAAGGTAATTTTTTTAAGAAAGAATTTATGGGTAGTATGATAAATAATTCTTTATATATCTAGAAACGTGTGTGTGTATGTGTGAATGTGCAGGTGCCCCTACATGAACTAAAGGTAATGACAACTGGGTGGTAATAAAGTTATGGGGACTCAGCCTTTTATCCTACGAGAGCCACTTGTACCACTTGTAGCTGAGAGAGCCATGTTTTTATCAAGGCTGGCTTTAGTTTCTTCTCAGCAAACCTTTCTAAACTTTCTGGTCAGTTAACTGTGGCTATGTAACTAAGATCTGAGTGTGGGATATAAGTAAAAGTGAAGGATGTCACATCCACGCTAGCTCCCCCCAAACATCATGGACTTCTCCCCCATCTCTCTTTCTCCTTCTATTGACTTTGAAAGGAGGGGACTCAACATCTGGAAGAAGATGAAGCCCACAAGAGCAGCCTGTTGGGTTTTATATGAGCAGGAAGCACTTTGACACACAGTAACACAAGTGTGTATACCTAATAATTTCCCCAGGGTAAGCCCCTTAGATCTGGGTCGCTAATAGCAACTTGTGTTATTCACCGTAACCAACCTCAGACAACTTTTGGGATCACATTGCTTCACAGGTTTTACACTGATGTTATTTACCATGTTATAATACCCAGATTTTCAAATCTAGATGATTGTTAAATTTCTCATTATCCTTGAAACTTGTAATATGTGTATGCATAACTGGCTTTTCATTAATTTCATCCTTTACTCTTCTTTCCAGAGATTTGAGGTGTGGTAGGCAAAACATTGGCTCCCCAAAGATGTCCACATCCCAGTTCCTGAAACCTCTGAATATTTTGCAGTTGTGATTAAATTAAATATTTTGATATAGGGAGTGGATTATTCAAATGGGCCAATCTAACCAATGGCTCTTAAAATTGGAGAAGGGGTGTGATGAGAGAAGTAGGATCAGAGAGATGTCAAACTGGCTTTGGAGAAGCAGGGGGAGATGAGCTAATGAATATGAGAAGCCTCCAGAAATTGGAAGAGTCAATGAAACTATTGCTCCTCGGAGCCTCTAAAAAGAAACACAGCCCTGCCACCACTTTGATTTAGCCACTAAAACTACTGTTGGACTTCTAAACTACTCGGCTATAAAATATGTATGTAAAAAGTATAAAATATATGTAGGGTTAAGCCAGTAAATTTGTAGTAATTTGTTTTAGTAGCGAGTCTTCTGTCATCTTTGGAAATTTTATTATTTTTTTACTGATGCTTTTCTCCTATAAATTCTATTGTCTCCTCCTAAAATTCAAATTACATATATATTGAATAATATAGCTATCCCACGTGACTTAGGTTTATTTCATTATGTTCCATCAATTTGTTTTCTTCATTTGAATTCTGGTCTTCTAATATGCTTATTTTGTTTTGCCAATATTGAAAATGTTATCCTTGGGAATTAATTTTTTTTTTTTAGTTTAGCAATTATTGTTTTAAGTCTTCAAACCATATTACTGTATCAAAATGTTGTATTGTCAGTGCACTTTTTTTTTTTTTTTTTGGTCTTCTATAGGATCTCTACAAGCTGTAAAAAATTGTCTCCAATTTCTGGTAGTAATTGTGATTCCCTGGAGATCATAAGTTCTAAATGCTCAAAATGTTTCTCCTCTTTCAGACTGCTAAGTCCTTTAATATACTTCATTATTTTTCTCTGCTTGCTCTTCTCTATGGAAGTGGATATAATTATTATTTTTTTGTATCTAAAATAAATGAAAAAGTGGAAGGAAATTGCATATCACATATATTGTGATATTTCTTGCCTGGGTAGTCATCTGAATACTCCTATCTGTTGAGGATGGAGTTGTGAGCAGCAGGAGGCATCCGCAGGGCTATGGCCTTTCAGCCTTATTTAAAACCATTTATTCTTTGGTCTCTCTTAGCAGAGTGGAGCCAGCTGGACACTGAAGGTCTCAGCAGTGGCAGCATGGCAGGAGCTGACCTTGGTACTGCTCAGTTTCTAGCCCTCAGTACCTACGCATAGTCCATATTTCTCATTTTAGTTTTGAAAATCCTATGTAGAATTGGGTGTAATGGTTGTTTTTCTGATAATGGGGAGAGGGCATTCCAAGTTTGTACTAATCATTATTGGTTAAAGGAAAAATAATACCAGTTAGTGAAATGGCATGTTAAGAAATACTTCTTATAATCAAATTATATTATCAGAGACCTGAGAATTTCTGAATAGAGGGATATTCACATTTAACAAACAGCACTGTCATAAATGCTTTTATAAATATTGTCTTATTCATTCTTGGTTAATTCATTAAAAAATCCTATTGAATAAACTTTATAGTTTACATATTATAGTGAAGATAACTGAAACTCAAAGGATTAAGTGTTCTTCAAATATTGGTATAAATTAGCAGAGCTGGAATCAAGATTTGAACACAGACTGACCAACTGAAAATTCAGTGCTGAAATTAAAGTGCAAATATATTCAGTGGTAAATCATTTTAGAAGAATATGTGATTTCTGTGTATAAAGGACACTGTATATTTCTAAGCTCAAAAATGAATGGTGAAAATAGTATCAGTGAGTCCTGGTTGTCCCAGAAGTTTCTAGCAGAGTGTAATGTGAGTTTTCCTATATCACAGAAGTAATGTGATTGATCAAGAATCTCTTGCACTTTTAAAATATAAATTACATTTCTGTGATTTTCACAATGTAATTGATTCAGTGTGTAGTTCTTTTTCATGCTAAATTTCACATTTCCTTGATGTGGTCAGTCTCCACGAATTCAAATCAGTGAAATTCAAACAGGATTACATTTCTTTCATCTAAATAATTTATCTTAAAAAAAATGAACCTGAAGAGAGTGGCTTAGAAATAGAAATCATTGGGTACACAGAATCTGCTCTTGACTTCCAGGAGTATGAAGGAAATTGCACAATAAATCAATTTTTATGGATGCTATTGACTTGCAACATTTGCTGCTTTTAAAAATTAATAGCTGAAATAATGAACATTCTAAAAACTCCCTCCACCATCAGTTTGATTAATTTCTGGATATGAAGTACAGATGACAGATGGAATATTTGAAACTAGATTTTTCTGCAGTCCATTCAGAGAATTCAGGTAAGGGACACACTGACCAATAATAAATGTTTTTTAATTTAATTTGTGGAAAAGATCCCCTTCCCTAGACATGCCCTATCTAATAAAATGAAAGCTTAATTATTTGTATAAATATTATTGTAAAAGCATAACAGCGCCTCTACAGTCCAAGTGTCATCATTTTATATTAATATTGCATTACAGTAAACTGGTAATAAAGTACTTCTCTGGAGAAACTGTGCATGGGATTTGTAATATGCTGCTCAGCCAGTAGATGAGTTTATTAAAGTTATTGAATTATGTAGTAGAAGAAATGGAGTTACTTAAACTCTACCCATGGAATCTGCAACAAAACTGAGACAATAAAATGATTACATGAAATTTAATTCCAAACTTCATGATTTTCTATACCAAAGTGAAATCTACAAAGAGCTTCCGCTTTCCGTAAATTACACATGTCCATCCAAATTATTGAACAGTTTCCAGTAAATCCATGCAAGCATATGAAGATGAGTGATAGCATAGGGCAGAAAGACACACACCAGAAAAGCAAACCCCCCTATGACCATGACTATGGAAATAGGAAAGCAAAATACTTCCAGAACCCTCCTTGAGTATCTGAGTCTGTGGGAAGAGGGAAAAGATAGGAAGCATGCGGTTCTCCTTTGTCCTTTGACACATTTGTTCATCTCCTCCTACAAGGATATGAGCCTGAATGGCTGCCAACCACTTACTAAACCCCTAAGCTTATGCAGAAGTTGTTATTTTATAATGCAAAGGATTCTTAGACCTCTGGTGTGTGTTTTGTTGAATTTGGGTCAGCATGTCACTGGGCCCGTGCAATGTGAAGCACAGCGATGGAGGGCAGGCTTGGAGTCAGCCTGTGTTTGCTTCATGGCTGCCCCACTTGCTATGTGAGTCTGTACAAGTTAACTGACTTCTCTGAGTTTCTTCCTTTCTTCAAGGGTTGGTGTGAAAAGCAAATAAAGCATTGCCTAGAAAATATTTGGTGGAAGGTCTTATTTAAAAATACACAATAAATATTTGGTATTGTCACAACATTTTAATCTTAATTTGACTGGTAGCTATATAGCAAACTACTAAAAACAGTTTGTACACTGTTGGGGATTCTCAGACTATCATCAGGTTCAAGAATTCACCAAAGGGGACTTACAGAACTCAGAAAAGTGATGATCCTCCTACTGACAGGTTTATTATAGAGAAGGGAGTCAGCTTACCATCAGTAAAGAGAAAAGGATCATAGGCAATAGTCCAAGAGAAATCAGGTGTGAGCCTCCTGTTGTCCTCTCTCAGTGAAGTCACAGGAATAGCACTCCTGGAAATGCTGTGTGATGAGTGCAAATTATTACCAACCAGGACAGCCACGGGCCCAGTTTTTTACTGGGGTTAGTTGTACAGGCATGGACACTGTGGTCTCCAGTCCCTCCAAGGTAGAACTGATACAATGTGCCCAAATGACCAACAACATGGCTTATCAAAAATCACATTGTTGCTAGGCATGGCAGCTCACACCTATAATCCTAGCACTTTGGGAGGCCAAGGCAGGGGCATCCCTGAGGTCAGGTGTTCAACACCAGCCAAAGCAAGAACAAGACTCTGTTTTTACTAAAAATAAACAATTTTCCCAGATGATAACAGATACCTGTCATCCCAGCTACTTGGGATGCTGAGGCAGGAGGATCACTGAGTACAGGAGATTGAGGTTGCTATGAGCTGAGCTAACACCATGGGCACTCTACCTAGGGTGATAGAGTGAGACTCTGTCTTCAAAAAACAAACACAAAATCACATTGGTATCATAAACTATCTGGCATGACCCAAGGTCCAAAGTATGCAGAGTTTCTTAATAGGTAGAATGAATATTCCAAGGGCTCACAGTTTGTTTTCCAGAAGTCAGTCAAGAGCCAGTCATTTCTTTAGCATCTATAGGGTGTGAGCTCCCTGAGCCTGCTGAATTAACCCTCTACTGCACAACCCATAAGCCAGTTTGACATACCATGGAGATACCCAGGTACCTGAGCTCTGTCCCTTCTCCCGCTCTTCCCTCATTCCACATATGCATAAGTTGTTACTTTGTAATTGATATCCCTCCACAGGGTGTCCCAAAATATGTATCAAGTCACTATACATAAGGAAAATGGGACATTATAGCTAAATGTACCTCTATTTACAAAATATCAATTACAAAATTCTATTTAACATTCACAAAAAATTCCCTACATTTTGGCTACCTCTATATAATTTCATAATGAGTATTTTGTAAATAAAGGTATAGTTAACTATAATGTCCCATTTCCCCATGTATGTGACTTTATGGGTAACTTTTGGGATAACTATAAATGTGTGTATTTATAACAACATTTATGTAATTGTGGCATTTTGGAATTGGGCACAAATGAAGTCATCTAATCCAAATTTCTCACTTCAAACTGAGCCCATTTAAAGTTTAAAGTTTTCTTTTCCTTTTTTTTCCTGCAAACTTGGTCTTATCTTTGTCTCTGGTCTTTCTAGTCTTGAGTGTTATTATGCCTTGCAACACCGCTAGGCAAGGAACTGCAGAGAAACACCCTGAGGTGGGGTGGATGATATACTTGGTTTGGGGTGCATGCCTGCAGGGTGGTGATAGTTCACAGTCTATCAGGAACACTTGGCAAGTAAGTGTCTTTATAAGTGTTCATCAGCAGAGAATAAGGTTGTCTCACAAGAGAGTGGGCTAAGGCCACATCATGATGATTGAGATGAGTCCAGAATGAGAGATACGTGTCTTTTTTGCAGGTCTGTGGTCTATGAGATGGGGCTGCCAGCCATGAGGCAGGCACTCTTGGGGTACCTGAGATCAGATAATGAAAACTTAAGGGACCTCTTCCTCCTCCCCCTCCACTCCCTTTGATGAGTAAGTGCTGGACATCATGAAATTGAGCCCTTCTCACATTTCCTAGAACACACCCCCACAGCTGAGCTCACAGAGTCCTTCATTAGTAGAGTGCAAGACCACACCAGGATTTATTGAGGTTCTCTCGCTCAAACAGTATCCCCAATGGAACAGTTATGACTCTGTGTGTAGCGTGGGTCTTGAATAGTGTGCTCCATGAAAGCAGGGAGTGAAGAACAAAAGTTTTAGAGAGTTTGGTGAATTAGACACCAAGGACCAGTGACCAGTAAAGAATCTGTTCAAACTCAAAACTTTGTACCCTACCTTTCCTCCTCCTCTTGAAGTTCCCTTGAGAAATTCCATGCTGTTTGTAGTAGACTAAATAATGAACACTCAAAAATACCAAGTTCTACTTCTAGAGTCCAAAGCCTTTGCAGATGTGATTAAGATTCAGAGATGGAGAATCTCACGGGTTGAATTGTATCCCATCAAAATTCACATGTTCAGTGGAAAGAGATCAGAGGATGAGGCGAAAAGCAACAAGACTCCACAGTCTCCCAAACTCCCCACAGACAGGGATCCTGGCCTGGTCCATCCTCTAGCCCCTAATGTGATTGCCCCTTTGATCAGTGGTATGGAGCTCAAATAAGTCATTTAGGGAAGCCCATAGTGGGTTCCCCTCAGGTGGCCTTGTTTTGTTTTGCCTGATTTCCTGCAACTTTCTGAAATGCCAGTGTCATTGAAAAGGAACCAGTAGATCTCCAACTTGGACAAATTATCCTAGGGAAGAGGTGACATCATAGAGTATTTAGGAGTGAACTCTTGGGAGCCAGATTACCTGGGTTTGAATTCCTGGGATGCCATGTATCAGCTGTGAAGCCTGGGGTAACAGAAGAGGACCCCAAATAAACACAGACACATGGAACAGATTCAGAAATACGACAATCACATCGCCATCTCAAGCAGGAAGCAAACTCACCTAAGACTGCTCCAAGTATAATGTGGCATGTTGAAAGAGGAAAAGATGAGAGAATTCTTGCCTGGGGGGATGTGGGAAAGGGAATAGGAAAGGCAGAGTGCTCTAAGAGTAGAATGAGAATGTTTTAAAACAATAACTGAGAAAATGACATGAAGGCTGTCTTGATCAGTTTGATGGAAGTATTTCAGATTGCATGTGAAAACCCCACACTGTACCCCAGAAGTGCATTAATGTACATAGTTACCATTCAATAAAAAAAAAAAAAAAGAAAAAAAACCAGATAATTTTCTCTAGAGGGAATAAATGGTACTCAGGACTATAAATGGTTAGGGAAAAATGGATTGGTTTGTAAGTAATTCTCTTTGCAAACTTTAGTATCCTGATCAAATGAAACTAACCTGAGAGATGACTTTTATATTGAAATGATTTGGGCCAGGTCTGGTTGCATTCTTCATCCTCCTTCCTGTAATGTATTCAGATAATAGGAAGAGGAAGGGAAGTCAATTGATCCTTTGATCCCCACACTTTTTTTTTTTTTTTGAGACAGAATGTTGCTTTGTTGCCCTGAGTAGAGTGTCATTTCGTGATAGCTCACAACCTCAATCAAACTCTTGAGCTCAAGTGATCCTCTTGCCTCAGCCTCCAAGTAGCTGGGACTACAGGCATCTGCCACAATGCCCGGCTATTTTTTTTTTTTTTTCAGAGATGATGTCTTGCTCCTGTTCAGGCTGGTATCTGAGCAATCCAACTGCCTTGGCCTCCCAGAGTGCTAGGATTACAGGCACCAGCCACAGCCTGGGCTTTCCTTTTGATCTTTTGATTGTCAGTTTGGTTTATGGAGATTGAGGAAAAGCCCTCTCCAGTGCTTTTTGATCCAGAATGACCTTTAATTAAAAATATTCTTTATATAAAGAAGTTATATTTGGGGATAACATTTCCTAAGCTCCATCACTTGGCTGCTAAACTTCTCAGTGGAAAATAAAGGCATGATAATATCAGAAGAAAGCCTGCATTTTCTTTTTAACATGTGCTTTGTAATATGGTGCCTTTCTGGTATTTATTACTGAAAAATTAGAAAGGTTTGTTTTGGTTATGGCTTTGGGTTTTCTTCTTCTTAGTTTTCGTTTGCACTTTTCACTTTCTAGAAAAGATGGTCAAAATCAACCAGCCTATTATGTGTCTGATGAGAGCAACAGATAGATAGACTCTTAGAGAGGTTAATAAAGTTATAAGGAGGTAAAAAAGCCAACAGGAAAACTAATAATATGTGGAACACAAAGAGCAGTCAGAAAGATTTTCAAATTAGGCAGATGATTTTAAAAGATGTTTATTAATAAATTGTAGACCACTTTGTTTTGATGTGAGGAATCCATTTATTGGGAGTTGGTTGCCAGGAGACAAGACCTAGCTAGAATCCCCTCATGCCTTGTGCTGAGTAAATTATCTGTTGATTCACAGATTAATTTGAATGTCTGCTCCATGCCAAGACCTGGGTTAAGGGTGGAGGACACCCAATGAGCTTTACTTATATGAAAGACACAGGTCTGCCTGCATGGAACTATTGTAGCAGGAAACCAACAGAGACAGAAGACTCCAGGCACCAGTTGATTAGAGGAAGCGGGTTTATTCGGCCAGGGGTACTCGGAACACCAGCGTGTTTCCTAAAATCGAGCCCCTCAACTCAATCCCTTGCTTCTCTTTTATCCACTTTTCAGAGTGGGAGTGCATGTGAGGGTCATAAAATAAAGAGTGAGACATGACATCATCCTCAAGGTCCCAGGCTCAAGGGGAAGGTCAGATTCGCCTGTGTCCTTGAGATGGGTCAGGCCACCTGCCCTCAAAGGCAATGGAAGCCCAAAGAAGTTACTAGATTACAATCTAGGCCCTGCCTATGTCAGGGTAGAAATACGCAGACAATAGAAACCCCTGCGGTGCGTGGCTGAGGCCTACACGGGGCGACTAGGACAGACTCTTTTAGCTCTGCTTTTTACTTTTCTTGCCTCTCTATGACACAGTCTCAAGGAAAGGGGGGATTCTAATGTTCACACATAAATACAAGATCTCAGAAATAAAGAAAGAGTCCAGTTTTGTGAACCCTGTGGCACAGGGTCAGGAAGCACAATGTTTCCAAATGCATTGCGCATAATTTGAATTTGCAAAGCTATCTTTTTCACAAAGGATGTGAGTCTTCATAGTATTGTGGAGAATAACAATAATTATATTCTTTCTTTTCATCCTTGAAGCAAGCTCTGTTCAAGTTTCCCCATTACCTGTACGGGAGTAATGCTGAAAGTTGTGTGTGCTGATAACTGATGCTCTGAGAGAATGGGGCAGGGTGGGAGAGGGAAGCTCAGCACCTGAAAATTTGGATGGTGTGAAGATTCTAATACTGTATCTTAAACTAGATTGTTAAAGAACATACTAGCAAAATGCCTGAAATAATAGGAGGTATCTCTCAGAAACCTGTATAAACAGGTGCCAGCAAAATAACAAGTATGGACCTCCTATAACCTGCCTGATCTCTCAACTACTAAGAAACTTGCTAAAACTTTGGGATCCACCCTTGAAAAACAATGCACTGCAATCTTAGCCGGAGGATACTTCTAAGCCCTAGCAGCTTCCTAGTTCCAGAAGAAAAAAAGAATGCAGACCTCTTTAGATTGAGGTTATTTTCTTTCAAATGCTTTAGCCTTTTTCAGGGTTGATCATAGAATTTAAGTTTGAGTGTTTTACTCCAGCCAATCAGCTGACCCAAGCAGTAGAAAAAAGAAATATTTGGAAGCATACTTCTGAACATATCCAAATATAAAAAGGACAGATCTCTACATATACAATGTGTGTATTTTGAATAGGCATGAAGATTCTTCTGAATACTAATAAGTCCATGTTTATTATATCTCACAAATGTACACTTGAATTATAAATGAAAATTTTTATACTTTACATGTCTATGCATTTTTCTGATGATGTCCTGAAAATTCAGATACTGTTTAACAATATAAAACATGCTAACATATACCTCTCATATTTTTGCATATTTCACTGCCTGTATATTAAGGTGGGATAGGAAGCAAAAAACATGTGGATGGTAAATGAAGGTTGCATATAAAAAACAAAAGAACTATTGATTTTGAAAGTACAGGGAAAATCTGTGGATTTTGTTTATCTTTAAGATTCATGCCTACATCACAATGAATAATCAAGAGTTGACTACATTGTAATTAGAACTGAAGTTGAAGAACGCACCAAACAATTCACAATTTATATTATAATAGACCTCATCAACCCACTCAATATATATTAATAGGGCATTCAAAACTGTGCATTTGGCATTTCAAAGGATGCTTCCCACATCTGGAATGATTTTCGATATGTTTTTTAGTGCCCTCTCTTTATTTCAACTATTTTTGTTGAATTCTACTTTGCATAATATTGCAATCAGTCCTTGAGTAGAAAATGTTAATAGAATGGGGGGGTAACCTTCATTTTATGGGCAATTCTAAAGAAAATAATACAATCAAGAAAAGAATAGAGAAACCAAATTTTAAGACAATTAGTCAGAAGAATAAATGAATGTTGATAAATTTTGAGGTTATTCAAAAATTATAGGTTTTAACTAACATTTGGTTTTGATTTTCATTTTTTAAAAGTAGAATTTTGCTGAACATGTTCTGTGAAATTTTACTTAGTTATAATATACTTCCTCCTTATTCTTCCATGTAGAATATGCTATATTCTTCTGTAATATTATAATAAGTCAGTATAATACTAAGCATTTCTATTTATTTTTTCTTTTGTACTACAAAATTTTCTCGGATTGACCTGAATTTGGGAATTATATTAATCATTATGAACTTCAGATACATAGATGTATAAAACTGCAAAAAGGTGGGAGTAATGTGTATTTCTTTTTAATTTTAAAAAATAGTAATTGAGACAAGTTTTGAATACTATATGCTTGATGCTAAGCCCCAGTAACATTTAAGAGCACATTACTAGATTATTTGGAGGTACATATTGAAAAAGTCACACTTTGTAACCCAAGTTTTTGTTACAAACTTTTGGTTAAAGACAAAAATATTGACAAACTTAATTCATTTTATATTTTGAGATAGTGGTAGAATAATGTGTATCTGATAGGTGAACTAAGATAGATAATACAAAGTGGAATTTGATGTCATCTATACTATATTTTTGTATTAGCAAAATATTCTTAAGAATATTATTAAGAGAAATTAAACTCAATGACAATTATGATCATAGAAGCTAACCTTAAATGAGCTCATATTCTGTGTCAAGGATGGTTCTAGCTTGTTTTATTTTAATGTCATTTAATACACACAGTTTCCCTAGGACAAAAAGTGTTGCAATTTGTTTTCTTAAAGATAAGAAACTGACTTTGGAGCTGGAAAGTAACCTGTCAAGGTCAACTAGCTGTCAAATGAAGGAGTCTCTCTATAACCCTGGCAAAAGAACTGTGCTTCTAACTGGAAGATCGTTCTAGGAAAAGGAAGGCAACCAGCACAAGAGGCTTCTGTATCCTTGAAGAGCTAACATTACATCTTAGTTACTTCAGAAATCACCAGAAAAAGAAAACCTGAAAATATACATTATAAGAAAAAAACGTGGCTGAAGATTTTTTCTTTCTTTTTTTTAGAGACAGTCTCACTCTGTCGCCCTCTGTAGAGTGCTGTAAAGTCACAGCTCACAGCAACCTCCAGCTGTTGGGCTTAGGTGATTCTCTTACCTCAGCCTCCTGAGTAGCTGGGGACTACAGGTGCCCACCACAATGCCCGGCTATTTTTGTTGCAGTTTGGCCAGGGCTGGGTTCAAACCCGCCACCCTCTGTATATGGGGCTGGTGCCCTACTCACTGAGCCATAGGTGCCGCCCAGTGACTGAAGATTTAAAACATACTTTTCCCCTGTTAGATCTATTCAACAACAAAATGAGCTTCCTTACAGAGAAATGAACACCTTAAGTCTTAGAATTATTCAGAAGGACATTTTTGACAAGTAGAAACATTATGTGCAGTCCCTCTGCATTGGGAGGATTGCTCATTTATTTTTCTCTTAAAAAAAAAAAAAACTCTCCTAAAAAAATTACTGATGTTAAAACAATAAATTCATTACTATTTTTCCCCCAGAGTTGATAGCATTCGTGAAATTTAAATGTGAAGCCATGTGTACATATAAAGCAGAAAAGGCCAAGTTTATCACTGATTACTTGATTTGCAGAATTCTAACCAAGAAATAGCAGAAATGTCTCTTTTCTGCTATTTCTACATATTTTTGCCTTAAAAACAGTAATAGTTACTCATTCTGCACAGGGCATAAATTATAGTCATTTCATTTACCATTTTTCTACATATACAGACGGTGCCCAAAAAATGTATACAAACCTTAATAAAGAAAACTACATAAAATTATAATACTCTAAATATGACAATAAAAACATGAATACAAGTCACTTTTGAGCACCTCTTGTAACTGCAAAAATCAAATGAGACTTGAGCATTCAATTTTAGTAGATTTTTTCCTCTCTTAAAATGTGTATACATTTTTGGAAACTCTATTTATATCCTAATTTATCCTTACTTTCATTACAAAATAGTGATAGGTAGGTGAATTATGTAGCCCAGAAGACAGAAAGGATATTTATACAATGTACAGTGTTACAAAATATCACAAAAGTTACTTTGAATCATTTTGATTTCATTTAGCATAACTCTGTTTTAAAGACTGGAACGTAAATCTCTTGTCACTTAAACATATCTCTAAGATTATAGTATAATTTGATAAACTGGAACTGTTCTATTTTTGAATCTCACTGGAGAATTTCACTGTTTTTAACTATTGGTACACGCTCAGATGCTATTTTATCTCACTGTCTCCCAAAGGCAGTACATGACAATGTATGTTTATACTGGTTGGAAACCTAAATATATTCATTTCTCAGATCCTTAAAGCACTGTCATTACTTATCTTTCAAGATGATAACTTGTATTTATTGTTTTAAGAGACTAGAAGGCATGACCTATCAAGAGTCAAGCATGGGCTAAAGCTTTCTCCCTTGGTACTGATGCTATGATCAGGACAAGAACAACAGCAATAAAACAATCCAGATTATTATTACACAAAACTGTGGAAATGAGGAATCATACTGACCCATCAGGCATCTTCTCATAACTGATAATAATTATATATATCACATTATATAAAGTGTATATATAATTTGATTTTCTTTAAATATATAGAAAGAAAAATATACAGATCATGCTTAACTCAAGTATATATGCAAAATATGTATGAGGTAATTTACTAATAGTTTTACTCTACATTTCCTTTCAGAGGAATCATGCGTTCTTCTCAAAAATAGACCAAGCTTAGGTATATGCTTCCTGGCAACAGTAAGCTATTATTAAAAGGAGTATAGGTAATTAACATAAAAACCTTTCCTTCTTTATATGTTTACATGATTACTTGTTTCTTAAATATATTTTTATAGAAACTCTTCACTTTGGAGATCAATGAAAACCATATTTCTTTCTTAGAGTATTTACAAAACTTTTAATATATTAAAGCATGTCTTAGACTGTGTCATAGTCCTTTTGGATCACATTTAAAAATGCAGATTTTAGCACTCATCGCATAACTAATTCATGTCTCTGGAGAAGGGACACCATAAACTGTCCTTTGAACAAGCAACTCAAGTAATCTTTCTACATTCTAAAATTCTGGATCCATAGATTCAATGTTTTTGAAAACATATGTCAGCATTGTGTATGTAAGTGTAGCGAGATATTCTGTGAAACTAACATTACTGCTCACGTTTCATCTCACTGCGCTTTCCATGGGCTTCTTGTCACAGATATATGTTCCCAGTAATGCTTCTCTTTCACCTTGGGGTCAGGTAAACTTTAAGTGGCTACAGTTCTCATTTGTTACTCTGGAATCTATGAAGTATAGAGTCTGAATGTCTTAACACAATAATTAAGTAAATGAGGTGAAGGAGATATTAACTAGTTCGATGTACGCATTCCAAATTGTATATAAAATCAGCACATTGTACCCCCAAAATGCATTCATGTATACATGATCTATGTGTTTATGACTTAATAATAAGAAAATTAAATAAAATTACCATGCTATCCAGACTTTAAAAACTATTAATAATTTCTAAAAGGTAAGGGTAGTGGCTCATGCCTATAATCCTAGCACTCTGGGAGCCCAGGCAGGACGATTGCTTAAGCTTAGGAGTTTCTGAGCAAAAGTGAGACCTTGTTTCTACTAAAGAAAAATGATGGTAATAAAATATTAAATAAAATGAATAAAATAAATAGAAAAGTTATCCTGGTACCCTATCACTCACCTGTAATCCCAGATACTTGGGAACCTGGAACAAGAGTATCACTTGAGCCCAGGAGATTGAGGTGGCTGTGAACTATGAAGACATCACTGCACTCTACTCAGGGAGACAGAACAAGATTCTGTCTTTAATAATAATAATATCTAAAATATCTCTTTCTCCTGAAGAAATATTAACATTTCCTTAAAATAGCTGGCTTTTTTTTTTTTTTGCAGTTTTTGGCCAGGGCTGGATTTGAACCCACCACCTCAGGCATGTGGGGCCGGCACCATACTCCTTTAGCCATAGGCACTGCCCAAGAGCTGGCTTTTTAAACATAGAAACCAAAATAAATCTCCTGGTAGTTAATCTTCATTTGTTAATATCTATCACTTATTTAATGTTATGCAAAATAATTAAGTTTATGTTAATGTGAAGAAGAAATCCTCAAAGGAAACAAGAAATAATACCGTTATTTTTGATCTAATTTCTCAGTAATGCATCTGAAATCTCCCCCCACTTTTCAGCCAGCATTAAAATGCACAATATAGACACCTTTCTTAAATAATTGTCAATATTGGGCGGTGCCTGTGGCTCAGAGGAGGAGGGTGCTGGCCCTATATACCAAAGGTGGTGGGTTCAAACCTGGCCCTGGACAAAAACTGCCAAAAAAGAATAATAATAATAATTGTCAATGTTAAATAAAATACTTGTTCTACAACATAAGCCAGATAAAATGCATCGATTGTGTCATAAGAATTGTATTTTATATGTCTGTACATGTATATTCATTTATTCAGATACAGCAGCCTACTCTATCACTCAGGCTAGAGAGCAGTGGCAGGATCATATCTCATGGCTCACTGTGGCCTTGAACTTCTGAACTCAAGTGATCCTTTCACTTCTGCCTCCCAAGTAGTTAGGATTACAGGCATATGCCAACACTTCCGGCTAGTTTTTTGTTTGTTTGTTTTTCATTTTTTGTAGAGGCAGCATCTCCCTATGTTTGGTGCCCAAGCTAGTCTCAAACACCTGGGCCGATGCAAATCCCCTGCCTTGACTTCCAAAGGGCTGGGATTACAGGCACGCTCCACTGCACCCAGCTAAAATCATATTCTTATAATTAATATATACTGCCTTTACATAAATGATAAAGATATACATAGAGAAGGGCAGGCATTTTATTCGATGTTTGAAAATGCAAACACAGACGATCATTTTTACTGTAATTATTTATAATGGATAATATGATGTGGAAGTTATTTTAGTGACAGGAAAAAGTTTTTACAGACTGTGATATAAAACAAGGGTCTGTTTCATGCCTAAAACATGAGTGAACTTTTTTATGATCAAAAAATTTTTTCCATAAATTATTGTAATATTGATGGGTATGGCATTTTGTCTCAATGGCAAATTTCTAATTTCCATGCACTAGGAGGAATGCTTGGGCTGTATTTCTTTTTCTTTCTTTTTTTTTTTTAAACCAGGGCTGGGTTTGAACCCCGCCACCTCCGGCATATGGGGCTGGCACCCTACCATTTTGAGCCATAGGCGCTGCCCTGGACTGTATTTCAATTGAAAATTATGCATGTTGGTTAATAAGGTAAAGTATAAAATGTGCACAGAGAAATTATAGAGGACATTTTTGTCTTTTAAGCTTTGAATCCTCCTAAAAAAGAATGTAGAAACCATTTGTATTTCCTATTCCACTCCATGTTTTTTCAAGCCTCTTTTCCAATTCTTTCTCTTCATTTAAGTTAAAAGTATTTATTCTTCATTCAAAGAACAAAGAATATAAATGAAAGGATAAATGTATTAAAATAATAAAGGGGCAAATGTTGCCAACTTCTTGTGGCAGGATTGTAATTCTGGAGACCTAATGTGCAGCATGGTGACCGCGATTAGTAATAATGGATTGTATGGTTGAAAACTAAGTTGACTTCGATCTAAGTGTTCTCACCACACACACACACACACACACTACACAGAATTTGGACTTTGACTGGATTATCTTTGTCGCTGGTTCCTGGGAAAAAAAGCTCTAAATTCTTATAACTGTTCCTTAGTCTTTGTTATTCATCATCCTCTTGGATTACACCTGAGTTTCTGCTGTCAGATGCCTCACTGTGGGGACGGACATCAGAAGGATCAACCAAGTGAGTAAGGATTTGAGCCACCACAACCTCCAAGGAAAGAAGAGGGGTTGGAGATTGAATTCAACTGTGTGGCCAATGATTCTTCAAACTACCCAATAAATCCCAGTAAAAACTCCACATTGAGACTCCATAGAGCTTCCTGGCTGGTGAACATACACCTGTCATAACAGCAGTGTGACCTGATTTTGCAAGTGTGCACGAAAGCTCAGCATAGAAAACCATGCTGGACTTACCTTATGTGTCGCTTCATTTGGCTGTTCCTGATTTGTATCCTCTATACTAAAACTGTAATCATATAACAGGGCATTGTGGTGGTAGCCTGTAGCCCTAGCTATGTGGGAGGTTGAGGCAAAAGAATCACGTAAGCCCAACAGTTTGAGGTTGCTGTGAGCTGTGACGCCATAGCACTCCAACTAGGGTGACAGCTTGAGACTCTTATCTCAAAAAACCCCCACAAAACCCTGTAATCATAATTTCCTGTGTTCTCTGAGTCTTTCTAATGAATCACAAAACCAAAGGATGTTGCTAGAAACCACAGAGTTTATAGCCAATTAGTAATCAGTTCAGGTGGTTTGGGGACCCCCAAAGTGAGGCTAGCCTGTAAGGTCTTGTGGGGACTCTTACCTTTAATTTACAATGTCTTCATTACTTCCAGGTGCTTACTGTAAGAATTCTTTTCAGTAGCTAGTCAGTGTCATAACAGTGTGCTTCTAGTAATGCACCATCTTGTAAAAACTAAAACTAAAACCTAGAACATCATAGGCAGACATATCATCAGCTCCTGGGTCTCTCCCCTAGCTCTATACTAATACAGAGGCTTGACAACGCTTCCTTCCTGAGAAGAGGCTGCAGGGTATGAGATTCAAAGGTAGAAATTATAATCAGGTAAAAAATAAAGTGCAACTTATAGTAAAGAATATGTTTTGATCTAGACATTGCTGTCTGATATAATATTTGATGTAAAACCAGTGAAAAAGAAATACAAGTCAAAATTATTACCGCTCCTCTCTCATCCATGACATAATGCCATGATATCTGAGGCTGAAGGGAGAGCAAAAAAGTTGTTTAGGTATGAGGTTTACACAAGAATGAATCAAAAGGTACTTCTTTAGCCATTTTTTTTTTTTTTTGGAGAAACATTACACCATAAGAACATAGAAGAAAGAAAAGGTTAAAGTAATTATCAGTTGGATCAGTTTGTAAACACTTTTAATAGACAGAAATAATACTTCAAAACCCCACAAGCTTGCAAATAACTTGGGCTTATTGAATAATATATGCTGTGCTCTGATTCTTTACTTTAAGATTCCCAGTTGATATCTGTTACTGATCTCAGAATTGACATCTCAAGAGTATGAGATTTACTGCTTTATTGTCGGGATAATTTTACTAAGTTGGGGTCATTTTTATACCACTGTCCTACGAATATCTACCATGCTTGCTCATCTAGACACATCCTCTAAATGTGTACTGACACTTACTTCAAAGTTAAAATTAACACTTTTGATTGACTATAAAGTAATCATACTAATCCTGTTTCAATATGAGATGTGGACACACACACAGACACATACATACCTCCATGAACGGGAAGTCCTCACTTGCCCTTGAGGATCGGTTCTTGAAAATAATGACTTTAAGCAAAATTATATGTAACAAATCCCGTGTTTTTCCTCATTAACACTATGAAAATGACAGTGTTTGAAATGTTATTTGAGGACCTGCTGCATATCATTTTACCTCAATTTCCAGTTTTCAAGAACCTATTGACTATGTTAGATGAGGACTTGGTGTGTATATGTGTGTATATGTGTGTATATATGTGTGTGTGTATGTGTGTATATCTGTGTATATATGTGTGTGTATTGATATATACACACAGATATTTATTTAAGAACACATCCATCTAACAATATTTTTTCATTTTCTTGTTTGCAAATGTCACCCTGTTATATGTCGCCTGAACTATCCAGAGCAGGGAAGTAATTGTTATTTTCTATATGTGTCTGATTCTGAAGTGGTTTATGATTCTTCAACCACTTCACCAACCCATTCATTTTATGTGTAGAATATTCAGGTACCTACCATTGCAGGACTTGAATGCTTTATGCCTCAAGGGATAATAATTCTATGTATGCTATTGAACAACTTGAGGGCAGGGAACTATTTTTTTTTCTTGGTAAAGTGAAACCTTTATAAAAATTTTATCTTATTGTCAATATTAGGAGACAAAAGGCAAAAAAAAAAAATCTCATGATAACACAGCAATGATTTCTGAAAACAATTTTAATACTGAAATTGGTACTTTGCATAACTGCCAGTCATCAAGGCTGGATACATTATAAATTCAAAGACTAAATACAAAAAACTAAACAAAATATATCATCAAATATAATTATAAGGAAATTATTTTTTTTTAGATCGGTTCTTCAGTCTTCATGGCTGCCTGACAATTCTTATTTATCATTTTTATTAATCATGATTTCTCTCTACTTTTAAATTGTAAACTGTGCTACAACAGAAATTTATGTGATTTTGTAACCATCACTGTTCCTTGTACTTTGTCTAAAATGACTTTAGAATTTCTCATCTATATTTACTAAACAGAAAAACACCCTCCTCATCATCAACAACATAAAACTCTCATGATGCTTAATCTTCCACCTACCTTTCTTCTTCCTGGCCATTAAATCACTTCTAAGGTGCAGTTCAAGGGTCTCTATTACTCTGTGTATCATTTGGTCCCTAGCCCATTGGTTTTAACCACATCTATATTCAAGTGAGTCCCAGTCCCGTCCTTGTCCTCTTCAGTCATTTCAATCTTAGAAAGCCAATTGTTTCTTGGATACCTTTTCTTGGATGTCCAATAGGGTTCTCCAACTGCTGAAAGAGAAAGAAAAAAATAAACCTCTTAAATCTATAATATTTATTCAAACACCTTAACAACCTCACTTTTTTCCAATTAAGTTTTCACATGTTATCACATATATTTGTTTCAATGAGTGTAACTTTAGTAAAAGACATCCTATCCTATCCACAGCCCGTGCATGATAGATTCATGTTTGGTTTTCTCTGAGATCACACCATAATGTGTTCAGTGGAATAACATAATTTTTGTGACACATTCTACACAGATTGTAAAAAGAATTTTGACCAGAATAATTCAGCATAAGAGTTCACTGTAGTTAAAACTATTTTATTCTGATTTAATTTTTAAAATTCATTATCAAATTACAAACTTGATGGAATAAATATAATGATTTTTTAAAGGATAATATAAAACACATCTAAATACCACAGTTTGACGAATTAACATAGGTTAATCTCTGCTGCCACATTATCTTGTACTTCTAGACATGTCTATATAACAATTATACTACAAATCTGGTGTCTGTTCCATCCAAAGCCTGAGTGCTCTTTAGACTTCCAATGGTGAATCCTGCCAAATCAGATCTTTGCCCTCAGGGCAGCATGTCTCCTTCTGAGCCAGGCTGGGTCTAGAAATGCCAGCCAGGAGCTAGGGCCTGGAATCAAGGGCTTTAAGAGTCTGTTTGGTACCTTGTATCACCATGGTTGAAGGTGCATAACAGAGTCCTCTGAACTTTTCCCTTTCCTTTCCCCAAGTAAACGGAGGCTGTCCCTGAGCTGCACTGCCTGCGGTTGGGGTAGGAGTAACAGGCATTGACTTGGACACTGTTAGTGGAGCCTCGCTTTGCCATGTGCACCCCAAGTCCACTGGCTCAAATACAACCATGAGAATAGCCCAAGAAAAGCCCAGACCCTAGTCTTTGTGGTCTGGCTGCCTTGCAAACTTAATCCAGGCTCCAGGTCACTTTTATCAGGAGGTGGTGGGGCTAGCCAGAATATGGGTCCCAGACTGAGGTTGTCCCTCTAAATGCATCCTCTCTGGGTGCCAGCAGAATTCTGCCCCGTGCTGTGTGCTGTAGTGGGGTGACTCTGAGTTCTAGTGCAAAGTCCCACAATCACTTCCCTTCTCCAGGCACAAAGAATTGTGTCTCCCCTTGGCAGACCTCTGCCGCACCGCTGGGAGATGGGAGAATGGTGGCATAAGCAATGTAAGATTGTCATTATTGTCTTCATCACTCCCTCTTAGGGTGATCTTCATGCCAGGTACCATGATCAGTCATCCGACTTGGAGTCTTTAGAACTTGCATGGATAGATGTTGAATTTAATGTTCGTGTAGCAAGAAGATCACTAGAGGTTTCTGTTCAGCCATCTTGCCCCAGTATCTCCTGGGGAAAACTTAATATAATAAAGATCCAACTGAATCAACATTATCTCCAAACTCCAAAAATAAAATAAAATTTAATTACGTTGCTCCCTAAAGATTTAAGTTAATTTGGGCAGCCTATAAACTAAAGTTCATCTTTGCATAATTTATATTTATAATAGTTCCTCAAGCAGACTAAATATTTAAAGGGTATAAGAGATACATTATATCTTCATTAGGGATAATGTTTCATTGTATGTTATTCATAATAACACCCATACATATCAGTCATTTCTAAAGAAATCTTCTTAATGGAAAATCATTTTTGTGAATGTGTTAAAATACATTCTCTGAGGGATACAATTAATAATGTGTTTATGAACTTAGCTGTAATCAACGCATGGAGCCTAGGTATAATAAAATATGCACACTAAGAATGATCAAATCTTAGTAGTGTTAGAAAACATGGATATCATCTGGTGTAATCTATTTCAAATTATTTTCATGCATCATTTAAAGAAATTCACCCTGAAGCAATTTCATTACTGAACAAACATCATAAAAGGTACTTACACAACCTGCTGGCATAGTCTACTACACATGGAGAGCATATAGCCATTTACCCTCGGCTACAAAACTGTATAGCATGTTACCCCAGGACTGAATACTACAGACAGTTATAAAACATGGTGAGTGTTTGCATATGTAAATATGGAAAATGTAACACATTGAACAAGGAACTTAGCAAATCTATGACACACGAAGTGAGAGAAATTGTTTCATATCCATTATATTCTTATGGGACCAACATTTTATATGTAATCTGATATTGACCAAAATATGTTTATGAGATGATTCACTGTATAAGTACAGAACAGTTAATATGTCATGCATTTTTATAGGGTCTGACTAGCACTTAAAAAATATACACATGAGAAATATGCCAGAGAGAGTTATGTGTTATAATAGAATATTTTGGTAAAATTCTTTAATAATAAATGTATTATAAATTCATAAATATACAAATTCCAAGGTGAAAGGTAAAAGATGTTCTTACAATTGATCACAGTAAAAATATTTGAAAGTCATTGAGATAAACTAGGACATATATTTTTATTGGTTTTTAATAATAAAGAAGCAAATGTAAATGATTTCCCCAGGGTCTCAGAGTGAATCAGGAATGAGCCAAGATTATTATAATCTACTGTTTTGATTTTCAGTCTACTGATTTTCCCAATATACAACAGACAAGTTATTACCAAAAACAAAACACCTTTTTTTCTTTCCTACTTTTTTTTTTTTATTAAATCATAGCTGTGTACATTAATGCAATTATGGGGTCAATGTGCTGGTTTTATGTACAATTTGAAATACTTTCATCAAACTGGTTAACATAGCATTCACCACATTTTCTTAGTTATTGTGTTAAGACGTTTATACTGTACCTTTAGTAGATTTAACGGGTAACCTTGTAAAATGCACCATAGGTGTGATTCCACCAATGACCCTCCCTCCACTTGTCCTCCCCTCTCCCCTCCCACTCCTCTAAAAACTTGAACAGTGGAGAAAAATTTTCCTCCTGAGTTTCCGATATCTAAAAGAAAAGGACAATAGCTTTACGTGCTTTTATTTTCTGACATCCCTTCTTTTTATAACTACTATAGACTCATTTTTCACAGTAGTAAACCAAAAGTAAAAGTTATAAGCTATTTGTTAATGATAAGCGTAATGACTTACTATCAATTCACAGTATTGATTTCTTTTCTTTCTGTAGGCCTTTATGAACTATTGTAGACAAAACTGATATGTAAATCAATAATGTCAAATAATAATAATAAAGTGACTCAATAACTTTTTTGTTAAAATATGTAAGTATTTTATTTACACACCAACTAATACCAAAATATGGTATTATTGGGTCTTTAGAAACAAATGTGTTCTTTTGCTCATTTGGGCCCAGTGAAAACATTTCTGAAAGACTTTGTATGCATTATAGACAGGCTAGAGCACAGACAGTGAAACTTTTCCATGTTGGAAGGCCACATGAGTTTGGCTGTAATAAAATAAGACCACATTCAAGAGTCTTTTAATTAGATATACTTAAAAATGTACATGACTTTGTTAAAATTACTATGTACTTCATAATTTTCAAAAATGAAAACTATAAATTCATGTTAAAGTTAACTAACCTTCTAATGTTTTGTTTTGTCTGCTTTATGTTGGAAAGCATTTGCATATTTGATTACAACGTGGAGATCCACAGTTTCAGTTCATCTTCTATGATGGGTATAGGTGACTTCTGACCTTAAGGGCATCTTGATTTAGGTTAGGTAGGAGAATGTATATTTGCAACAACAAGTGGTTGAAAAACAAGGAAGCCTTTTCCAGGTGTGTTGCTTAAGGCATGGGTATTTGATTGCATTTTTCCTTTTTTCAGTTAGAACTTTCATAGCATCAAACAACAACTTTAAGAATGTCATGTATTGAGATGTCAATGAATTCCATCTGTAGTCCATTAGGTGCCTTGGTGATATCAACAAGGTAAAGCTGAATTGCTGATTTTAGTGTGATGTCATGATCCCCAAAGTCAG
Source organism: Galagoides demidoff (assembly GCA_963574575.1). Taxonomy (NCBI): domain Eukaryota; kingdom Metazoa; phylum Chordata; class Mammalia; order Primates; family Galagidae; genus Galagoides; species Galagoides demidoff. The sequence continues at coordinate 22,322 of CAUYQV010010681.1, read as the reverse complement.
TGAACACTTCATTGTATTCCCCTGTTAATAGGTGTATAATGGAAGGGTATTCTTCAAAGGATTCTCAGGTATCATTAGCTCATAAAGGACCTTTGCCAGCTGGGGAAAAAGTTAATCTGAACATCCTTTTGAAGAAGAGGTGTTTTGAGAAAAGATAGCATTTTCTTGAAATGCTTGGATTTATTGCCACACATCCTATGTGTGTGTAGACTTAGTTTTACCTTGCCAAGGAATACTCAAGAAATACTGAGTTGACATCTCACACAGACATGCTGCATTCCTATAGAGATCACCTTTCAGTATTTTGCATTGCAGGTTTTTTTCATCGTAAAATTTAGCTATCTGATCTAACAGACAAAATTCTGGCTAACACCTGTCCCAGTGATAGACAATGCACTTTAGAAAGATATGGCAAATCCATACTGAATACCTCACTGCTCAATGTTAGCACATGACCCAACTGATGACGCTGTATTGTTTGCCTGAATATGGTTAACGATACTCATAACATGGTCAAAAATGAAATAACAAATGGAATTAGAAAATAATTCAGATTGCATAATAAAACTCCACATATGATATTTTGTGGGAAGCAGATACAGTACATAGGCAAAACAAGAACTATGTCCTGGAAGGTGTATAAGAATCCCAAGCAAGAGGGTCAGCTAATCATGTCATGCAGAAAAGAGGCACAAATAAATATCATGGGCACCTGCAGGTGGGAATTTTAAATTATTCTCTTGGGAGGGCTTGGGAGTGTCAGACTGGGAACTGCAATATGATATAGGGATTTCAAGGATTCTTTACCCCCAAAAATACCTTTTGAGGAAATACCTAAACAAGGAAGGGTTGATGTGTATTTTTGATAGTAAAGTGGTTTGCAGCAGAAAATTAATAGATGACAGAAGTTCTGATTGGGGAACACACCTGGTGTTTCTGAAGAAACAGCAAAGAGTCCAGTGTGAGTGGACCAGGGCGTGCTATGTCATTGTAAATAAGTGAGAGTGGCGGTGAGTTTATATTGTGCAGGACTTTAGAGCCACTATAAAGACTAACCCAGCCATGAGAAAATGGGGGTTTGCATGACTGAAGTCAGGTGCAGTGGCGCTGGTGAGAAATGTTAAGATTTGGGATATAGTATGGTATTTTCAGTTGTGTTCTGATATACATACATTCAACCAATTTGATGAGAAATAGGAAAGAAAAACGAATCAAAGATTATATCAAGATTTTTGGCTTGACCAACCAGAAGATTGTCTGGGCTTGGGGGATAAAATTTGAGACACACAGATTTTGAAATGCTAATTAAATAGCTAAGTTGGGCACACTTGAGACAGGATGGCTACAGATAAAAATGGGAAGTCATCAATTAACAGATGATATTTAAAGCCATGAAACTGGATGAGATAACAAAAAGAACAGCGTATATTCAGTGTTCTAATATTAAGATATTACTAAAGAAGAGACACTACAGAAAGAGATTAAGATGGAATAGCCAGTGAAGTCAAAGGGATTCCAGACAGTTTGTTCTGAAACCCAAGTAAAGAAATTGTTTTTAGGAGAAAAGTGTGATCAAGCCATTCAAGGAGGATTGGGAGAGAGAATTGAATTTCTGATCATTTTTTTCTGTTTAACAAATACTAATGCCTTTTTTATTCAAAATAGCAAATTTTAGCAATTGAGTATTTTGTTCTTTAGACTTCACAGTTTTCTTTTCTTTTTTTTTTTTTTTTAGCTCCTCCAGTCTTTTAAAAAAGATGAATAAGCAATAATCACTGATTTTGCATCAGTAATTCATTACATGCCAGGCAGTCATTGATGCACCTGTGTAGGCTGAAGCTTAAATTGCAAAGTATGTGGAAATAGTATTTTTCAGATTTATTTTTTATCATTTCATAAGAGACTTGGTTTCACTCTGTCACCTATGTTGGAATGCAGTGGCACGATCAGAGTTGTAATCTAGAACCTGGGGGCTCAAGCAGTCCTTCTGCCTCAGCTTCCCAACTAGCTGGAACTGTAGGTCCATGCCACCAGGCTGGTCTGTTTTCTCCTTCTCTTTTTTTAATGTTTATAGAGAAAGGGTGTCACTATGTTGCCCCGGCTGATCTTAAACTCCTGGCCTCAAGCCACATTTGTGCCTCGGCCTCCTAAAGTGCTCAGATTCTAGGCACGAGCCACTATACTCAGACTTGTCAATTATATTTTAATTTCACAGAATATATTATTTTCTCTAAATAAAATAATAGTTATCATTTTATTAATTGCATCCTGGAAATCCTTACAAAGAGGAAAACATGAAGTATTGTTCTGTCCTTTTCCTGATATTTCACTGCTCCCAGCACTTTGTAATTACGTTTGTCTTTAAGCCTGAAGTTGTGAAGCTCAATGATGCAATTTGTCACTTTTATGTGTAACTTCCAAATGATTTTAATGTGTCTTATGCATGTAAAAATTACCGGACAAGTCCCCGAAGATTATGAGAACAGGATTTTTGAATTATATGGTGAATTTTTATTTCTGAAGTATTGACTTTTCTGCTCAGGAAATAACAGTTAAAACCCTGTGGATATGATATGTAAAATGAATCCCCAAGAGTGCTGAGGATGCTGAATTGGAGCTAACCACTTCATTCACTGCGAGGCAATCACAAGAGTGATCTGGGCCCTTTGTTTTCTTATGGCAGTGTCTGATGCTCTTGTATAATAAAGTAAGCAGCTTAAATTGTTGCTTTAATCAAGAAGCCCTTGATCAATCACCGACTTGCCAAAGAACTATTTATAAAGTATACGCTATTTATATTGAGATATGCACTGTAGGGAATATAAAAGAAAATTTTGTTTCATTCCCTGTTCTCAAGAAACCTAATTCCAGAGACATGGTCACAGCATGCAAAATAAAGGGAGAACAAATCAATGGATACTTTAGTTCTAAATTCTCTGGTATATTTTTACAAGCTATAGGATTCCTACAAAGGGCAAGATCAATGTGATTTAGGATATGGGGGAAGATAGTAAAGGAAGAGGATACTTCAGGTTTAATTTCCAGTTTAGTTTATTCAGGGCAGATATGTTAATGATTTTGCTTAGGATGGAGGGTTAGTGGTAAACAATTTTAGGAAAAATAGCATTTCACTTACAGATAACTTCTGATAACATATCAAAGCAATATTACTGCAAAGAGATGAAAATTTTTATATTGACGGTTTCTAGTAAATTAACCTTAAATGTTTACTTAGTTTTCCATCATTGTTATATAAACAAATATCTATTAAGATTCAGTATGAATAATTTTGGGGGAAATATGACAAAAATCTTACAAGCATTGCTAATCAAGATATGTATACATGAATGTGTGTGTACGTGTGTGTATGTATATATCCATCTTAATGTTTTGCTAGGCATGTAAACTGTTTCAATTAGTCAGATTAGGAAAAAGTACATTCCCCCCACTATTTATTTTATTTCCTGAGACCTATGGCCCCTTTCTTACCCTCCTCTTAACGCTGTTATTTTCTTTTCCTTAATGTAATTATAGTCAGAGTATACTTGATGTAATCTTAATTGTCAGTTTGCCTGGGTTAAGTGATACCCAGTAAATGGCAAAGCATCATTTCTGGTGTATCTTTAGGGGAAATCCCAGAAAACTCTGGCATTTGAATCAATAGACTGAGTTAGGAGCAAGTGCCTCTACCCAATGTGAAACAGCACCATCTAATTAATTGAGGTCCAGTCAAAACAAAATCTAAAGAGGGAAAATGAATTGACATTCTTTTCTGGAGCTTGGACATTGATTTTCTCCTTGGAAACATTGGAACTCCGGGTTGTCTGGCCTTTGGACTCTGGAGCTTACCCCATCATCACCCCCATTGTTCAGGCCTTCAGTCTCATGCAGAGAGTCGCAGTATTGGCTCCCCCGATCTCAGGGCTTCAGACGTGTTCTGAAAAGACACCAACAGCTTTCCTTCTCAGTCAGCTTACAAATAGCATACGGTTTGATTTCTCAGCTTCCATAATTACGCTAGTCAATGCCCATAATAAACCCTTCCAACCCCCTGTAACTATGTGCATGTGTATAACAAGGAGACGTCAGACATGGCTTGAAAGATAAGAGTCTAGGCAGCAGGTCAATCTGCATTGTGATTGTGGTAAATCTTTGATTTTTTTTTTTTTTGACAGAAACCCACCTGTTGACTGAATAAATGATGGGTAGAAATCAAAAAAGGATTGGCAACTCTTGGGAAGTGTATCAAAATTTCAGCCTTGAAGGCTGAGATTTGGGAGTCTGAGATATAAAGCAAGAGAAGAAACATAGAAGAAAAGATTCTGGAATATTGCAAGTTAAACATTAAAGATTTGCCGAATTTCCCTTGGATGCACAAATGCAAGGTTTATTTGAAATCAAGTAAGTTGGTCTCATTAAGCGTCTTGAAGTCGGATATCTGGGAGGGCAAATGCAGCATACCAGCACAGAAATGATATATAGACTGGACTCCATGAGAACAGAAGAACCATGTTAGTATAATTAGTGTTTCTAGAAAAGGTAGAGCCTGCAACATAAGGTATTGTGAGCATTCTTCAAATGTCTATTCTTTTTATTTTTTTATTAAATCATAAAGAGGTAGATCATGTATACATTCATGCATTTATGGGGTACATTGTGCTGATTTCATATACAATTTGGAGTGCTTACATTGTACTGGTTAATATATCCCTAACCTTAATTATTGCAATTTAATTAATAGATCTGACATGTACCCTTGCAATATGCACCATAGGTGTGATTCCACCATTCACCCTCCCTTCCTCTGACCCCCCCTTCCCTCTAATCCCTCCCTCCTTCATCCTGGGCCATAGTTATGATCTATTGTTCATAGAAAGTGTGAGTGATTGTAAATTGGTTTCATAATAGTACTGAGTGCATTGGACACTTTTTCCTCCATTCTTGAGATACTTTACTAAGTAAGATATGTTCCAGCTCTGTCCATATAACATAAAAGAGGTAAAGTCTCATGGAAGGAGTGAAACAATGGATAAAGGCCAGAGTAGTTGGCATTAATCCAATTTCCACCAGAGGTTGAAGGTAATCCTACATTAGTTTTTTAGTCAAGCATAAACATAGCAGTAAATATTTCTTAATCTCAGCAAAACATGAGTAAATACTTGTTACTTCCTGCTTTAATTGGCCTTGGGAACTGAGGCCATCTATGTCAGTATGTCTTAAAAGTTTTGTCTGAGAAAGATAAAACTGTGGACCAAAAAATAACTTCACTGTTTGCTTCAAAAAATTCCCAGAGACCTATTTACGGAAGACAAGAATCTTCTCATGTGAACAAACATCACTTATTAAGTAACAGTCTACTCTCTCAATACCATCCTGTACTGTGTCCATCAATCTTAACCTATACTGTATTGTGAACTTGGCTGGATCTCAATCATATGTCCACTTTGAAAAGTCCACTTTAAAAGACTTAAGGTCAGACTCTGAAGGACTCTTCTTGACCCCACCTCCCTTCTGCCCTCTTCTGGATCTCTCTTAATAATTGCTTATTCTATTCTGCAGTGAGTACTAATTAATTTGTTTTGCATTTTTAATGGGTTGTCTGGTAAGTTCAACACTTTTCTTAAACTTAATGCCTGTCAACTCTTTCTTCTTGGTTACAATGCTGGTTTTGGAACTTTGACACCAAGTGTATGGCATTATGATAATAAATAGAGACACAATTAATAGTTAATAGGCTTTTTTTGAGTTATCATAGATTATTTTAAACTCATAAATGTAAAGAAGTTTAGTGCTGAACAAATTTCTGTGATTATTATAAAGTCATCTAGTAGACCTCTCAAACAAGGATTATACAGTATTATAAAGAGCTGAAAGGTAAAAGTGGATTTTAATGTGCAAAAGATCAAAATTCTAAATGATGTACAACATGCATAATAAATAGAGAGAAACCAAGCAACTATACTATTATTAGTTACCATGAATAATTCACCAACTAAAGCATCATCAATACCAGCAAGAAGTGAATTTGTGATTTTAATTGATGTTTAACAAACCAGAACTATTCTGCCTTACATAACATGATAAATGACAAGGAAAATAAAAGCACAATGTTTTATTTCACACTATTAGGAAAAATCAAGTTTTTAAGGTGCCGTTTGGGGCTTCTTATTCAGCTCATTGTTTATAAGATTCACATAAGCAAACTAAATTCCAGCACTTTCATTCAATAAACTGCTCCAGGACTATTTATGGAACACCATGTATTTCACAGAACTCATGTCTAATTCAGTAAAGTGTGAAATATGGTAGTTTGTATAATGTTAAATAAAACATTAGGTTTATTGTTAAAGCTAAAAGGTAAAAGGTTGTTATATAATATTAAAAAAAGAGAGCAGTAATAAATTAGCTTATGTCCTCTCCTCAACACACGATTTTCTAGTTCCAGGCACTAGTCAAGTTTAACCTATGAGAACTGAAACCTAACTCACTAAATTAGCGAGGCTTCGTCAGCCAGGGAACTCTTGCCTAGGAAATGAAGTTGCACATCACGTTATTGTTTCTTTTAAAAACTTTTTTATTTTGTACAGACGGAGACTATTCAGAATACCATCATCAAATTTCCTTCCCAGAGCAATAGATCACGCACTTGTCATCAAACATCTCTCTACGTTTATCACATGCTTTACAACCTTGCCTGTCTGTGTCTACCAAGCATAACTATTATATCAACTTCGAACAAGCATAATCAGTATTTCTCCCATAGCCACATTGAAAGCACCACCTTCAGCTAGAATGATGAAAACCATATGAATTCCCCATGACTCTTCCCTCCCTAGGCATCACTAATTATAATGGCCTTCTATTTAAAAAAAAAATTTCCCATAAACCCAATAAAGAGACCTTCTAGAATATTGATATAAAAGTGAGTATGAAAATACATTCATTTTGATGTTTCTTATCTTTATCATTCTTAGAAACATAATCATAATACATAAGATTTGGGGGGGAATGATACAGTTGCTGTCAATTGGAATTAAGTTATACATTTCAACCATTAAAAAAGATGGAGATTTTACATCTTTTGTATTAACCTGGATGGAGGTGCAACACATTCTTCTTAGTAAAGCATCACAAGAATGGAGAAGCAAGAATCCAATGTACTCAATTCTAATATGAAGGCAGTAGATGAGCTAATACAGGGATGTGCTAGGGGAATGAGTCAGTGGGGAGAGGAGAGGAGGGTGGGTATGGGGTGCAATGGTATATGGGGTGTATGGCACACTCGTTGGGGGTAGAACGCAATTATAAGAGGGACTTTATCTAACAATAAAGTTAGGCTGCAATCAGTAGTAACCTAATTCTTTGTATCCTCAATAAATCTCAAACAATAAGAAAAGTTACACATTTCATGAAAATTTTAATTTTAACAGAAATTAAAATGCTTGGGAGTGTGTTTTAAAAACTGCCTTCTGTGAAGCACCCGCTCTGAGAAATTTTTTTCCTACAGTTAAACATGGTTAGCAAAGCCTGCACACTCTAACCCCTTTGAGGGTCGCAATGCTTATTAGCATCTTCAAGGTTTAAGCAGTTAACTTCCAGAGCCTTCTAAAGTAATTTGACTATATAACCCTTTATCAGAGGAACAGCTGTTAGCTTCCTTCAAATGCAGTCCAAGGTAGTAATCACCAGATATTGCAATTTCAGAAACTCTGACCCGGTGCTAAAGTATCTTTTAAAAACATGACTCATGTAATTTTAACATCAGATAATGTATAATTCTCTAATCAACTTCTCTGCATTCACATTCAAGACACATGATTGCTATCCACCCTCTGCCTAAAACCTCCACTGACTGAGCAGCGTATCATCCCTATGACATCTTTCTTGCATTCAGGTAACACAGTAGCCCATAAATATCTTGACTCATGTCCAGAATATGCCTCTATCATAATTTTTGTTGTGCACATCCCTTTTTTTTTATTCCAAAGTGACATAAATCATGGTAAATCTATGTGATAGATGGTCCAGGTTCATACATTAAAATAATAATTTACAAAGGGATAGTGTTAGGAGATGGGGGCCTTTCACCTCGACTTTTCATTTGTCCCTTTGGCCACGTGAGGGCACAAATAGAAGACCCAAGTGGCCCCACACCAAACACTGAATCTGCTGACATCTTGATCTTAGACTTTCCAGCCTCCAGAACAGTGAGAAATAAATTTCTATTGTTTGCAAGCTACCCAGTGTAGGGTATTTTCATAGCAGCCCAAACATACTAAGACAATAATTTATCAGTTGTTAGATGCTAGCAATAATGGCCCCCCCACACTCTTTTCTTAAGTAAACACCCTAATCTCAGTTATGCATTTTCTAGATGTGATTGAGGGTTCTACTTTTTCTATTGAAAAAGGTGTAGTTTTAACTTGCCATTTTGAATAGATTGTCCAAAATCCAGAACAGTTTTGCAGGTCATAGTCTTATAAATGGGGAGTAGATTGGCACCATTAATTCCCTATACTGGATTTTACCTTTATGATAATGAAAGCAATTATCTGATAGTCTTTTATTAAATAAAAATATTGTCATCATTTAATGTGATTTTGTAATATAAAACAAAAATTTGGGGTATGAAAAATTTTTAAAGAGGTGATTTGTTTAAGAAGCACTTCATGAATTCGGAAACACAAGAGAGGTTTCCTATTCTGACGACAAAGCATCAAAGGCAAATATTTGAGCATAATAAACAAATAATTTAATTGGTTGCAGGTACATAATTTCTACATTTGGTTTACCTTTTTAGGAAGTCCCTAGTCACTTAACCATGTCTTAGCTGGCTGCTTATGATTGACTGAGATTAAATTTTATTTCTATTTAGCATAAGCATTTATTAGAAACAACCCAAGTTTAGTTTCACAAGGTTAAGGCTATCAGGATTTTTTCAGCGCAGTATATATTTTAATGCTGCCTCACTGTAATGACCTCTCCATTAATTTTATGATTTCGCCATTATTTTCACCTGTTCTTTGTAAGAGACTCCCTCTTAGCTGCTTCCCAACATTGATCTTCTAAATTCTCTTGAGTTACTAAGCCTCATTTCAAAAAGTTACTAAGCCTCACATTGTCAAAAGCTAGAAAGATTGTATATTTCAATCTGCCCTGCAGCTAGACATAACCATAACTAAGTAAAGGCAAGTAAAATATTCAGAGAAATGTATAAGGAGATTTTAAGAAGTCCACATAGAAGGTAGAAGTTTGCATTCTCCAACTCCACCTGTGTACGGGAAAAATAGACTTCAGCTATTCTGGACTTTCACGCCGAGAGAGAATCAATGACAACCCACAGAGAGTGAACTACAACAATGGTAAGTTAATAAAGAGAGACATTTCCCTTTCCCTGCTCTGCCATGATACCCTAGAGAAGCAATCGGTTTTAGAGAAAAGGAGACAGTATTAAAATTAAAAGAGAAAGAGAGAAAGAAAGACATGAACTTTCTCCACTTTAAGGTAAGGGTAAAGGCTAGGCTTGGGGAAGGAAGTCAAGCCCCCTGTATAACCACTAAATCATCTGGTAATGAGAGAGGGACATAGCACTGAAACCACATGTGAGCTGGGCAGGATGAATTGGATGTACTTTTAGTAACTGACAATCACAGGAAATTTAAGTATTCTGCATAAGATACTGTTAAGGAAGCCACTAACTTTTAGTAAATTGTGATTCAGCATAGCAGGTTTAGGGAAATACCTTGTAGAAAAATAAACTGTTTTATGTTCATTTATTAAATTGAGAACTTCAGAAACTAGATGTATTTGTGTACCATAGCTTGGAATTATAGTATCACAATGTATTTTGAAGTCAAAAAATAAAGGTGACTGAAATATGAGACAAAACTTTAAAGTCGAGCAACACCCTAGTTAAAATGTGGAAATCCATTGCCCATTATACATCAGTGAATCTGACGAACACAAACCATTTGATAATCTGAAATTGGTATGTAACATAAACAAAATTTAAACCTGGATGTTTTACGCTACTAGAATTCCAGGGTTCTTTGTTCATAACATCCTTGAGTGCAACAAAAGGAAGAAAAATAACTTGATATGGTTTATAATAAATTAAAATTGAACACATTTGCTGTCACTTACACTCTACCACTGGAACAATCAGCCATTATGTTTTTTTTCTTTCAGAGTCTTGCTATATTGTCCTTGGTAGAGTGTAATGGCCTCAGAGTTCACAGCAACCTCAAACGCTTGGGCTTGCGATTCTCTTGCCTCAGCCTCCCAGGTAGCTGGAACTACAGGTGTCACAACACCCGGCTATTTTCTGTTATAGTTGTCATTGTTTAGCTGGCCCAGGCTGTGTTCTAACCTGCTAGCCTGGGTGCATGTGGCCCGTGCCCGTAACCACTGTACTTCAGGCACCAAGCCACAATCACCTATTATGAACAGTAAACCAAATTTATCCAATGAGCGAAATGATTGAGAAATAATGAATGAACCAATCATTTTATGGAGTTCTCCTGAATTACCCGTAGAATCATTTTTTCAGAGTTCTGTTATACTTCATTTAATTTAGTTATTTAATTAATTACTATTTCTTGCCTAAGTTTATTGCTAGCTCAGTTTTTTAAAAATTATAATTGCTATCAAAAATAGGCCAACATATTGATCAAAATTAGTGAACCAAAATCTTAGTAACTCATAATAGCAGTGAATTTTAAAATGTTGCCAATAATAATTTAAAATATCATATGTACACTTCGTGACTCTGCAGTGAAAGATCTACTGAATATGACAGAGTTCTTCCAACACTCCATATTCCAAAGTAGGGACTGACTCTTGACAAGCTTCTGGAAAAGAACCTCTGAGTCGGGTTTGTATGTCAGATAACTGTGGGTTTGTATACACAAGACTTGGGGCCATCTATGTGCTTGCCCAGATGGTTTACACTAACGGTGTGATTATGGCCAGCAACCATTTGTGTACACCTGAGATCTGGGCTGTGCTGCATGGGTTTGATGTCTGGGGGGTTAGAAACTAGGGAGCTAAGTTCAGTCATGTGGGTGCTGCATTCCATTTGGTGACAAATGGACACTTGTCACCAAGGTCTGGGTGAGTTTTCAATATTTTGACCATGTGGTCACACATTACTGCTGACAGAATTAAGCTTGTCCTTAGGGGATGCCACGGGCAGGGCACAACCAAAATCTTACACAGATTTCTCCTGGACTTTACCTTACGCCCCTTTTTTCCTCACTGATTTAATAAGCATCCTTTTACTATAATAAATCTTAATTATGAGCATAACAATTTTTCATGTTTGTAAGTCCTTTTAGTGAATTACATAGCCTGAGGGTGGATTTAAGGATCCTCCCCCCATCCTTCCATATGGTGACATTTTACAAAATATTTTAGTGTATTCTAAGATTACTTTTAATCACTACATTTTTTGTGAAAATTAGAAACCAAATCAGAAGCTAAAATATCAGAATTGTATAAGTCTCCATACTATGTTTTCAGTTATTATTTTGATTTTTCTTATTACACCATACCTTGTAGCTGCAACATTGATGATAGGAAGCAAAGAATGAATTTATATTATCATTTGTTAAGTAAGTACCCTTCAAAATGTACAAATTAGGCAAAACATTCCAGAGTGATAATTAGTAACTGAAATTATTCCATAATAGATTGAAAGTGTTAATTAATGTAATCTTGGTTTTAAATAAAGGTTTAATTAGATTTGTGAATTACCATAAAAAATCTGAGGAAATTAATTGCCATCATTGAAACAATGTCCTCTTTTGAATTTCCTCTCTCTCTCTCTCTCTCTTGCTTACATTTTCTAACATCGAATAGCAGTTTCTAATACACACCAAGATTTTAATACATATTGTATAATTCACTGAAAATAATTCAAGGGGGAATTTAAAATCATCATAGACCTCTTTTAATAATAATTAGTATTGGAAGAAAGAGTTTTTAAAAATCAGAATTTGGTAATGATAAAATTCAATCACTAAATAAATGATGTCGAACAATAAATACAAAACAAATCATGACATTTTGTTTAAATTCAATTTTTCTGTATATATTTAGTTTACTAATTTATTCATTTTAATATTTTTATAGGAATTTACTGGTTTTGGCAAAATTTAATGTATTTTAAAAAATAAAACACTACATATTCAATTGTGTGTTTGTTTTCAGAACATCTATTTAGATAGCATTACACCAGGTGGGGTTATTTTTCCCTTCATAAGATAGGAAACGATAGAAAAATAGTAAAATTAACTTTCTTTTTCATTAACACACCTAGAAGATATACATTAATATAGATACTAATATATATATACTTTGTGACAAAGCAGTAAAAGGTTGACTTAAAATTCTTATGACTCACATAGCTGAGAAGGAGACATGGACTTCACTTAAATGTAAATAGAAATTTATTATACCTGCAGGGGATTGTTGCCTTAGGAGGCAAGCAACCTCAAATGACAGATCAAATGGGTCTTTATACCCTATTTCTGCATCACAGCAAGCAAGCAAAGGAACAGAGGCTGAATCATAGCAGTTAGCCTTGGGCAGGGGGGATTGCTAGTACAAGGGCGGCTGGGATGCGTCAAGCCTCTCCTCCCTACACACTTTCTTATCTCAAGTTTCTCCTCTAAGTTCTTCCCCCTCCCTACATACTCCTTTCTCTTCAGACCTCTTCTCAGAGTTCTCCTTACTAGGGTGACCAGACTTCCCGCTTTTGAACAATTTGTCCCATGTCCTGTGGCATTTTAAAAAGTCTCGATTTTTGGAAAGAATGCATGAACGGGCGGGAGAACAAGAAGGGAATATTCGGTTTTCAGCTACCATGTGGCTATTTTGGCAGAATGAGTTTTATATTATTTTTGTTAATTTTACAATGTTAAACTGTAATAATAACAAATAATTGCTGAGAAATGATTATTGAGAACTGCTTATCAAAGTTTGCATTGTTGTCAGGCCCTGCCCTGACCCGTCCCCTGCCCCACGCCCTGCCATATTGTCCTGCCTTACCCAAAGGAAGTTTCTCTTTAAGGGTAGGGACTTGGTTATCACAAAATGATTGAGTTACTCCAACACTGCATATTCCAAAGATATATAGATATATAGATATATAGATATGTGTGTGTGTGTGTGTGTAGTTTCAAATATAACATTAATTCAAGCTGTTTTAAATTAATTGGATTATGTACAAAGGTGAGAAAAGTTTATTTTGTTTTATCCCCATTAATAAAGACAATAGGGACATTGTACTTTATTTCAACACAAAATCTATTGTATATGCTTTGAAATTTTAAAATATATTCTATAAGGAGGCTTTTGGTTGGGAAAGATTACAATTCTAGTGGTAAAGCCAAAACTAAAACCATAATATCAGAATTGTATAAATATCTACAATGTAGGTACTGGGATGCCTACATTAATGTCTGATGTAGTAAACTTTAAGATAATAATTATTAATGAATAAAAAAAATTCCATTGTGATAATAAAGTCAACTGATACTGAAGCCATGAAAAACTATAGTTAATAAGCAATAACAGACATTGAAAGAACACGAAGCAAATGTGCGCAGACATGAGAAGAGAAATGAACAAATCACACCACTTTTCAGGAATTATCTTTTCACTCAAAAACCATTTTTAAAATACTATAAACCACTTGAGTAAATTAACACAGATCTAATGCTTGTACAATACACATCTTTTTTGAATGCACATAACAATTTTCCCAAGACAGATCATAGAGTGAGCACTAAAATAAGTTTTAACGCATTTCAAATTACTGAAATATTATGAACCATATCCTTTGGAGACAACAGAATGAAAACAGAAGTCAGTAACAATGTAGAAAATTACATAAGAAACTTTGAAACAACTCGTGTGTCAGAGATGGAATCACAAGGAAAGAAGACTATGCTTAAAAGTAGATGATAATAAAAATAGAGTAAATCAAAGTTTGTGCAACATGCAAAATTTAATTCAATATGAGTAACAAGTATAAATATAAAAAATACTGCTATGTATCTTTTTCATTTAAAGAAAACATAAGATAATATCTTTTATCAGTGAAGGGTATAAAAATTTAGTTTAAAAAATACATAAATACACAAAACCCTAAAAAAATTAATAAAATGGAAGATATCAAAAGTTAAACAACTTCTCTGTGAAAAACACTCATAAACATAGAAAGAGGCAGACATGGACTCTAATATATTCATGATATGAATCTATTAAATGGCTTTTATCCATTGTATATAGAAACTCTTAGAACTCAGAAATATAAACTGCCCAATGGAAACAAAAAAGCAAAAGGCTTGGCTAGACACCTTACAAAAACAAACCAACAAATAAACAAAAAAAAAAAAAAGAGAGAGAGAGAGAGAGAAAAGTGAGAATAGTGTGTGTGAAGTCAATACCATTATTCTTGAAGAACTGCAAATTAAAGCAACAACGAGATAACCCCTCACACTCACTAGAATGGTTGCAATTTAATAAATTGACCACATCAAATGATAACCAAGTTGTTGATCTACTGGAACTCTCATACCTGAACATTCCTTGTAAGTTTCTAAAGTAATAAAAACCACTTTGGAAAAGCATTTAACAGTCTCAAAGGAAAAACAAAAGAAAAAGCAAAGAGAATTACTTCTGCAGTCAACATAAAGGTAATATGGAGAAAAAGAGGCCAGATATAAAAGAACAAGAAATGTCTGATCCCCTGCTTATGAAGTTCATGCCAAGTAATACAAGACAACAGAAATCAGAGTGGGCATTTTACGCCTGGTATGGGAATGAACAGGAAAGAGTCATAGGGGACTTTCCAAAGTGCAGAAATGTTCTTTATTTTGGCAAAGACCTGTGTTAGATAGGTTACATGAAGAAATTCTCTTCCTAAACTGAGAATTTATACAATTATTATCCATATATGTCACTATATCTAAATTTTTCTTTAATTTAAAAATGAACATTATGTAAATTTATACATCCATTTATACATCCATTTAGTTCCCTCTACAACATCCCTTTACTCTGTTCTTCTGAAAAGTCTTGATTTTGTTTTCTATGTTGCCCTTTTCAGCACATAGCAGTGTTACCCAAATGATTAAAAGGCATTGTCTTAAGGCAATCACACAAATTTCTTTTTTTCTTTCCAGTGACCATTTTTGTTTTTGTTTTTGTAGAGACAGAGTCTTACTTTGACACCCTTGGTAGAGAGCTGTGGCATTACAGCTCACAGCAACAACCAACTACTAGGCTTAGGCAATTCTCTTGCCTCAGCCTCCCAAGTAGCTGGGAGTACAGGCACCTGCCACAACACCTGGCTATTTTTTTGTTGTTGTTGCAGTTTGGCCAGGGCTGGGTTTGAACCTGCCACCCTCAGTATGTGGGGCTGGCGCCCTACTCACTGAGCCACAGGTGCCGTGCTCCAGTGACTTTTTTTTATAAATTATAGATTAATTTTGTTTAAAATTATCATATAATAGTTGCCCATACTTAATTGGTACAGTATGAGTTTTTGATGCATTGTGCAATAATCAAATCATCAAATCAAGGTAGCAATCATAGCCATCACGTTAAAAAGTTATAATTCCTTTTTGGTAATAACATTCAAATATTCTTTTCCAGCCATCTTGAAATATACACTGCATCCCTATTTGCTTCTGTGTCCCTGTTATTTAATAAGGTTATTGTTCCTATCTAACTTTGACTTTGTACCTGTGGGCTGGCCTCTATATTGCCGCAATTCTTATAAAGATACAGAGTGTAACAGCTTTATTGATCTCTATTTAATATTAATAGACAACATTCTGCATAAGCTAATGACTATCCCAAGCAATATATTATTCACTGACACTAAGTTCATTACCATATTTTATTTCCAGCATTAATTATTAACAAATGAATAATTATTACTCAACCCTGGTGCAGAATAACTTGACTTGAAAGAACTTTCATATGACAAAGTATATACTTGAAGTCTAATAAGGTATTAACATGAATTTTATCAGAATGATTCTTAATAATATACTACTTTAATCATTTTAAAGATGTTATCTGTTTAGAAAATCTCTGAATTATTCTGAGACTATGCAGTCATTCAAAGACAACTGACTGAAAATTTACAAAATACACACAATAGAGTTTAGACAATGAATACAGAGTAGGCAGATTCACTTTAATTTCTTCTAGTCCATTTTGATTTTTAGTCCTCATGCAGAGGTACCTAAGGTACTAACAGAATACTTAAATACTACAGTGAACCGTTTTCACTTGTTCAAGATTCTAATATGATTTATGTTAATTTTATATTTTATAAAATTATAACATATATATTTGACTATTATACTTTCCACAGACCTTTGTTTAAACTTCCAAAAAGTACCTTAATGGATCATAGAAGTGTTATTTGGAAGGAATAAAAGAAAGTAGAATATTTGAATGACATATATTTTATTTAGGCTTGACACATATTTTACCGTAAGTAAAAGACACTGAATCTTGAATCCCTAACACATTATTACTAGCGCAGAGCAAGTTAACTTAGCCAATTGACCCTTCTGAAAATAAACTCCTTATTGAGGTCAATAAATGTTTAATTAATTTTCTTTTCATTCACATACACCCTTGAACGTAAAGGTCCAGAGAAACTCTTAAAGAAGTAGAGGCAAAAGAAAAAAAAAAAAAGAAGAATATTCTTTGAGGCTGATGAAATTTCGTAATATTTATTTTTCAAACTCTTTTAGGCCTTTGATACAGATTCATTCGAACAAGGCTGTTTGCTCTTTGTGTCCTGAAACATTTAACTTTTTAAGCTTATGTATTTTCATGACTTCTCATAGAAGAAGCTTCTCAAGAATTTTGTTTAAATACTGATAGCTTTTATTCCCCCTATCTTTATTTTTCTGAATGGGGACAAGGAAGAAGGATAGAAAATAGAAAATGAATATAAATTAATTTTCCATGTACTACAGAGCAATAGTGAACTAAGTAACACGAACCCCCTTCTGTTCCTGAACCCACTTCACATTTATGTGAGGGCTTTACAAGAAATTGAAGAGCTCACCATTTTGGTATTCTCATATGTGTGTAGACAATCTTCTGACACTGTGTATTACCCAGACATTTATCACAACAACATCAGTACCGCCTTACTCTATCATGCCATTTGATTAACATGGTGAATTACTGAAGGCACATCTTGTAACCATAATGATAGATTTGCACAATACAAAGCAACATCATGTTGAGAAAACTTATGTTTTTGGTCTAACTTAAATTTAGGGTTTTTATTATACATCAATTTAGAGATGTGTCTTATGTGTAGAGTGAACCCAACTCCTCAGCATTCTTTGTGTTGATTATATTACAGGAAACAATGACCTAACATACACTGAATCAATGCATCTCAGATTTAAAAGTATCTTTATTTTCTTTTTGTTTTGTTTTTACTAAATCATAACTGTATACATTAATGCTTTGATGGGATTCAATGTACCGATTTGATATACAATGTGAAATGGTTACATTGAACTGATTAACACATCCATACAACTATACTCTTTTCTTAAAAGTTTTGAAATGCACCATTGCATCATGCACATTAGGCAAGGTCCCCCAAATACCCTCCCTCTTTCCACCTTCCCTCTCCCCTACCCTCTCTCTCCTCTTCCCTTCTACTTTCTGCACTATAGTTATGTTTTAACATTCATATGAATGTGTAGGTGATTATATATTGATTTCATAGTAGTATTGAGTACATTGGATACTTTTTTTTTCATTCTTGAGATACTTTACTAAGAAGAATATGTTCCAGCTCCATCCAGGTAAGCAAAGAAGATGTGAAATCTCCATCTTATTTTATGGCTGCATAGTATTCCATGGTGTACATATACCACAGTTTGTTAATCCATTCATGGGTTGATGGGCAACTGGGCTGTTTCTATGTCTAGGCAATTACGAATTGGGCTGCAGTAAACATTCTGGTGCAAATGTCTTTGTTATAAAATGATTCTTGATCATCTGGGTATATACCTAGTAGAGGAACTGCAGGATTGAACAATAGGTCTACCTTTAGTTGCTTGACTATTCTCCAAACTTCTTTCCAATAAAAGCACCTTTAAATAGAATGATGTCCATGACATTCAGTAAGAATATTTGTATTTCAACAGAACAATGGAATCACTTCATCTAGGTACTCAATAAATAATTTATTTACAACTTTGTCAGATTGCAGTATGTCTCTTAAGGAGGGTAAGTATAGACTCTTCTTGAGAAAAGTTCAACTTTATGAAATTTGGAACACTTACGTCAATGTCTGGTATTTCAGGAGTGCCTCTAACACGTTGTTGAGGAGAAAGTGAAAGTCCTTCAATGCCTATCAGTAGCTCTCTCATATTTGAACTACTCTGGCCACATGACAAATATTTTTATGTGTTTTAAAATTCAATAGTATGTAAATTTTCAACAGTAATTATATTGATTCAGTCT
This sequence comes from Galagoides demidoff, assembly GCA_963574575.1. Taxonomy (NCBI): domain Eukaryota; kingdom Metazoa; phylum Chordata; class Mammalia; order Primates; family Galagidae; genus Galagoides; species Galagoides demidoff. The sequence continues at coordinate 3,797 of CAUYQV010010681.1, read as the reverse complement.
ATACTTTCAAACCATGTTGTGAATAATTATTACCTAAAAGCATAAAATCACCCACTTGAAATTAATTATGAAAATTTCTTCAGATATAGGTTCATTAAGTCACTAGAGAATATATCTGTAAACCTCTATTCTGGTCTTTGGAATGACTTGCCAGTGTCATAGACCTTGAGGATTTATTTAATTTTTCTCTGTTTTGTTAAGACATCATTAATAATTTAGATAAGGTAATGCTCGTGTAGACAACTTGAAAATTATAAAATTTTTATGAATGAAAAGTATTACTGCTGACATAAAAATAAGTATGCTATTTACCTAATTAATAAATTTAGCTATGTACTTTGTGGTAATACATTATACTTCCTGTATAGTAATATAGAAATGGAAGTTTATTATAGCAAATGAAAAATTCTGTCTAGCTGTGAGTTTAAGGTAATCGTAAGATATATAGCATCACACAAATGATAGGGGCACTCTCATCAATTACAATCTTGTAAATACACCAAAATTCTTCAAAGGCACTTCAAACTGAAAATTTTATATTACTCAAATAAAAAAACAATTAAACCGCAACTTATTCAGATTTTCTATTAAAAAAATTAAAAATATAACCCAAGTACACTACTTTTCTGGTTTCTCTTTTGTTGCTTTTATTTTCTGTTTACAAAAAGAAAAGTGTTATTAAAAGAAAACAAGTCAGAAGTAGGTAAAATAGAAAGTGCCCCTGAAATTCCAGCCCCAAAGACAAAAAGGCAAAGAAATTGGTTGCCTATTTTCCCATTGTTTAACTTTGCTTATGTAAAAACTAACAAAGTATAACAATGGTAATATTGCTTGTTTCCTCATAGGACAATTTTTCAAGCTGAGATTATATTGGCATTGTTTTTTTTTTTTAACTTTAGTATTCATTTGGTATATTCTTCCATTTCTGCATAAAAACGCCTATGGCTTTTTTTTATTATTTTATTTTACAATACTCCACGAGGCGATTATACATTTTCCTGCTCATGGACCTTTGTGTTACTTCCATTATGTGCCATTAAATCCAATGGGCATGTATCAGAATGTTTTATAGCTTAATTGTCAAGGCTCATTAAACATCCCTCATATTTTTAGAGAAATAAATAATTATCATATCCCTCTTACTTTTAAATAACTAGTAGGCTTTTGGGGATATCAAGATAACAAACGTTGATGATTGATTTCTCTTTAGAGAACTTGAATTGTTGACAACGAATTGCTGATGAATGGGGAAACTAAATTTTTAGGTATCAGGGTACATGTTATAGAGGTTTTATTTTTTTTGTTCAATTTCTAGGGAACTTAGTTTAAAAAATTCATGGAAGTTCTCTCATATAGTCACAGAGAAAATAGCAGTGCTTGAGCCTGAGGTCAAAATTTTCGCAAAATTTTGTCATAGTAGTTGTGTAAGTCCCAATATTGCTCAACATAACCTATCAGTAGGTGATTTAAATCTTGGTACAAAAATATCGATTTTACCCTTTTCCATCAAAGTTCATAGTAACTCCCCTAGAGAGATGGCTAAGTGGATCTTGCTTAGAAATGGATCAAATTGAGATGGTCTGAATCATGAAAAGAATATCAAGAAGCTCAATCTTGATGCCCACTGCTAAATTACGAAATAACTAATTTGACTATGATAGCACCTGTCAAAAAAAATTTTTTTTTTTAGTTTTTTGCCACGGCCGGGTTTGAATCTGCAATCTCCCGTGTATGGGGCTGGCACCCTACTCCTTGAGCCACAGGCGCCACCCAGTCAAAATATTTTTTCGAAAAAGTACAAATAAGAAATGTTTCTAAAGCTTTGAACATGGGAAACAGATGCAATCAAGTCATATCTCTTAAGAAGTAAGGATGTTAAATACTATTATTAAATTTATAGCTGTAAACATTCACAATTTATATTTGGCCTTTTCTATTCACCTGTTTCTAGGAAAAGAGTTTTAATCTAAGGATAGTATATATTAAATAAGCAGTGGCATTCATTAAAGCTGTCTTCCAATATTTCTAGTTCCTCTTCTTTTGAACACAGTAAAAATACGTTCTTTGTTCCTCTTTGCAATTAAGGGAGACCGCAGGACTCAACTTGTCAGTAAAAGTCAAACAGAAGTCAAAAGCACACATCAGTGTGGAGAAAGAACTTAAAAAAACAGTGGCATATTTTTCATCTCCTCCTTTTGCCTCCTGTAAAAACAGTGCTTCTCGGAATATTTAGTGGGATCTTCATTGGCTTGGATCCTGTTGTGAGAATATCATAGAATAGAAAGAAACCCTTCCTCACCAAAACCCTCAGGACGTGCAGCTTGGGCAAAGCTGTGTAAAGACTGAGATTTTGACATGACTTATGACTGTTTCATCGCTGATAGATATAGCCCTTTGAAGCCAAAATCATTATCCATTTTCTATTTGGAGAGATGCTGGTTTGTTGTTATAAATGGAGTTCGGCAGAATTTATACCTTGTCGTAAAATCACAACTTTTATTTAGCAAATGTAATTGGCTTTGCAGAAAGACAAGATTTAAGGTATAATTCAGCTAGAAAACAACTGGTTATTTTATAGTAAGCATGTTGAAGTCCTATGGTTGAAATAAAATTGCCCAATTATCTTTGCCTTTTAGCTCTGTTAACCCGACAACTAGTCAAGATAAACGTAAACAAATGTGGACACGATGAAGTCGTCCTCCAACTTCCTGATCACAAGCTCAAATTTTCTAACCCAGGAAGGTAGAACCCACTGCTATTCTTGTTTACGCATGTCTGTTCTGACCTGGCTATCCTGCCTATATCATAGTAAATGCTTAAAAAATATCTGCTAAAGTTGGCCAGGATGCCTCTAAACTTCATGCAGTCATGACTAAAAGAAAGAAGGAGACATTTTTCTGTTAGATCGTCAATCCCAATGTTTCCTCACAAGTCATTTTGCCAGGTTTGCTGAAGGCAATGTTCAGTTTTCATAATTTCAATTAAAACATTTGTCTGACTAGGAAACCTGATGTGAATGCCCAGTGTGACATTCACTGAGAAGTTTTCTTTCATTATCACCTGATAACAGTGTTAGAAAAAAAAAAAAAAGACTGGTAAGAAGCCAGTTCAAAACAATATAAATTACTGCCACAGATGTTTTACCACTGTAATGTGCCAACCACAGGGAAAGAATAGAGAAAACTAGCACTAATTCGGTCCCTACTAATTGTTAGCAACTTTTGTTGATAGTCAAGTAGTTAATTTAACAAGAACAGATGCTTTGTTTACCATGTGTCACTTGTTATTCTGTGAAACTTTCCATATATTATCTGAGCCACAAGAATCACCCTATGAGGTAAATATTACTAACATCCTCTCAAATAAAATACTTAAAAAGGTTAAATAAATGTCCAACTTGCAGAGATATTAATTTAAACATGGACATTTAAATCAAGTGTAACCACCGATTTAAAATGAGTATACTTGTTAGAAATTGTTCTCACTAGCTTTACTTTTCCACTACTTGACCACATCATTGAAAAAATTAGATGAACTGATCTCTCAAGGCATCCTCTGCAGAGGTCTCTTATGACAGTGAGCAATCGCTACTCCGCGTGACCTTACTGCATTTATGTTTAACAGTAATTGATGATCATGATGAAAAGGTAATTCAGTCATGGAAGAAGCCCAAGTGCCCATCGATCCACGAATGGATCAACAAACTGTGGTATATGTACACCATGGAATACTACGCAGCCATTAAGAAGGATGGAGACTTTATGTCCTTCATGTTCACATGGATGGAGCTGGAGAAT
>CAUYQV010010679.1:0-50674 GCA_963574575.1 Galagoides demidoff | reverse complement strand
TAGACTTCTGCAAGTATGTTAATTTTTAAATGTATGGGATGCAACATTAGTTTTCAGAAATTACTGGCCAATAATGTGATATTTATTGGCATTGTCTACATAATTGAGTAGTGATTTTCTAACTTTTTTTTTTTTTTTTTTGAGATGGAGCCTCAAGCTATCCCCCTGGGTAGACTGCCTTGGCATCACAGCTCATAGCAACCTCCCAACTCCTGGGCTCAAGCGAGTCTCCTGCCTCCGCCTCCCAAGTAGCTGGGACCACAGGCGCCTGCCACAATGCCCAGCCATTTTTTTGGTTGCAGCCATCATTGTTGTTTGGCGGGCCCGGGCTGGGGATTCGAACCCGCCACCTTAGGTGTACATGGCTGGCGCCTTAGCCAATTGAGCCACAGGCGCCGAGCCAATTTTCTAACTTTTATAAAGCATTCTTGCGATTTAATCTTTTTTTTTTTTTTTTTTTGAGACAGTTTCACTTTGTTGCCCTCAGTAGAGTGCTGAAGCGTCACAGCTCACAGCAACCTCAAACTCTTGGGCTTAAGCGATTCTCTTGCCTTAGCCTTCCATATAGCTGGGACTACAGGTTCCTGCCACAATGCATGGCTGTTTAGAGATGAAGTCTCATTGTGGATCTCGCTATGGCTCAGGCTGGTCTCCAACTCATGAGCTTAGGTAATCCACTGCCTTGGCTCTCAGAGCTAGGATCATAGGCATGAGAGCCACCGTGCCCTTCCTCATTGTAAATTTTTTTTTTTTTTTTTGGAGAAAGAGTCTCACTATGTCTAGCGTTACAGCTCACAGCAACCTCCAACTTTTGGGCTTAAGTGATTCTCTTGCCTCAGCCTCTCAAATAGCTGGTGCCCATCACAATGCCAGGCTATTTTTTTGTTGCAGTTGTTATTGTTTTGGCTGGCATGGGCTGGGTTCAGACCTGCCAGCCTTGGTGGTGTATGTGGCTGGCGCCATAACCACTGAGCCTATAATTTTAATGTTTTGGTTTTTTTCCCCTCTCTCTAATTTTAACGTTGAAAAATTACATTTTAGGTTTGGCGTCTGTAGCTCAGTGGTCATGGTGCCAGCCAGCCACATACACTGAGGCTGGTGGGTTGGACCTCAGCCAGGGACAGGGTGGCAGGTTCAAGGCTGGCCCTGGCCAAACTGTAACAAAAAAATAGCTGGGCGTTGTGGTGGGCACTTGTAGTCCCAGCTACTTGGGAGGCTGAGGCGAGAGAATCGCCTTCGCCCAGGAGTTGAAGGTTGCTGTGAGCTGTGATGCCATGGCAGTCTGTCTCAAAAAAATACATATATATACACATTTCAGTAGATGCTCAGAATGACCAGATCATTGGACTGTAAAGTCATAAGAGCTAATTTGGCTCTGTGATGTTTGGTGACTTATTTAGTGGCAAGAATCCTATGCTATATCTGTCAAACCATGCAGTGTGAGGAATTTATCCTAATGAATACATAATTATAATTACTTATAGCTATACTAAAATTATTTTCTCTTCAGATTCTTATTTTTCTTTTCCATTACAGATACTTGGTGTTAGATGAAGCCGATCGGATGTTGGATATGGGCTTTGAACCTCAGATTCGTAGAATAGTTGAACAAGATACTATGCCTCCAAAGGGTGTCCGCCACACTATGATGTTTAGTGCTACTTTTCCAAAGGAAATACAGGTACTGTTTGATGTTGCAATATTTTTTTTGCATGTGTGGTTCCACTTGGCTAGAAAGATGTGGCAGATTTTATTCAGAAATTTATTTTAGTAGGTAACAAAATATTTTTCTTTCAGATGCTTGCTCGTGATTTCTTGGATGAATATATCTTTTTGGCTGTAGGAAGGGTTGGCTCAACCTCTGAGAATATCACACAGAAAGTAGTTTGGGTGGAAGAAGCAGACAAAAGATCATTTCTGCTTGACCTCCTAAATGCAACAGGTACGATTATGAATAATGTTAGCATTGCTCTGGTGATTAAGAATCTATTTGGGGCGAACGTGGTACAGCTACTCAGGAGGATTACTTTAGCCCCTGGAGTTCAAGGCTGTAGTGTGCTATGATTGTATCTATGAATAGCCACTGTGAAACGTGTCTCTTAGGAAAAAAGAAATCTATTTGGATCATCTTTGCTACTTCTCCATTCACAAGAACAGTGTATTTAAATGTGTATATATATACGTATATAAAATGTGTATTTTAATTGGCACATAATTTTTAAAAATATGTGTTTTATTATTTATCTTTTGAGATAGTCTCACTCTGTCGCCCTTGGCAGAGTGCTGTGGCATCACAGCTCGCAGCAACCTCAAACTCTTGGGTTTAAGCCATTCTGTTGCCTCAGCCTCCCAAGTAGCTGGGACTATAGGTGCCTGCCACAGCACCTGGCTGTTTTTTTTTTTAGAGATAAAGTTTTGCTCTGGCTCAGGCTGGTCTCAGTATCTAGAACTCATGAGCTCAGGCAATCCACCAGCCTAGGCCTCCTGAATGCTAGGATTATAGGCATGAGTCAGCACACCTGATATTTTAGGACATATTTATATTGTATTGTAAATCAGGATAATTAGCATATCCCCTCAAACCTTTATTATTTTTGTGTTAACATTCAAAATCCTTTCCTTGGTATTTGAAAAAATATAATTACTATTTGTAGTCACCCTACAGTGTTTTAATTGCCTCTGTTTGAATATTGAGTACAAAGAGAACTAAGCCATATTAGTGACCAAAAACTTGCAATTTTTCAAATTCAGGCAAAGATTCACTGACCTTAGTGTTTGTGGAGACTAAAAAGGGTGCAGATTCTCTGGAGGATTTCTTATACCATGAAGGATATGCTTGTACCAGTATCCATGGAGACCGATCTCAGAGAGATAGAGAAGAGGCCCTTCACCAGTTCCGCTCAGGAAAAAGCCCAATTCTAGTGGCGACAGCAGTATGTACAATCTTATTTTTATACAAGTTCAGTATTTTTCAATATTTGCTGTAAGTGGGCCATCTGTAACAAAAATTATTTTGCAGGTAGCGGCAAGAGGACTGGACATTTCAAATGTGAAACATGTTATTAATTTTGACTTGCCAAGTGATATTGAAGAATATGTACACCGCATTGGCCGTACGGGTCGTGTAGGAAACCTCGGTAAGTGCTTAGTTACTTGATCTGATTGTTTTTCATTATGCTACATGTAGTAAAGAACTTTATAAGATTTTTAAGTTATTAAAGTCCCTATTTCCAAGGAATGCAATTTAAAATTTTAACAGTAAAAGTGATAATCAGATTTTTGTTCAAAGCAGTTGGAGTTGGTTAAATATTTAAAGTTTAAAAAAAATTGTAATCTACATAGGAAAGTTAAGAATATTAAGGTACTCCGTGGAAGATCTTTGTTTATGTGCTTTTTTTTGAACTCTTAGGCCTAGCCACCTCATTCTTCAACGAGAGGAACGTAAATATTACTAAGGATTTGTTGGATCTCCTTGTTGAAGCTAAACAGGAAGTGCCCTCTTGGTTGGAAAACATGGCCTATGAACACCATTACAAGGGTAGCAGTCGTGGACGTTCCAAGAGGTAAGCAGATGGTATATAATGGAGGAATGCGGGTGGTAGGAATTCACTTCCTATTCCTAGTGTTTGCTCTAGGGAAGTAATGTCCAGGTTTCACTTTCAGTATTTAATTTGAAAAGCTTAATTTTCTTAGGCTGGCTAGATTCTTTGGGTAAGGATGTAACTCTTTGAGGTGATTCATACCTGTAATCATTGCACTTTGGGAGGCTGAATGGGAAGATTGCTTAAGGCCAGGAGGAGGAGATCCAAGACCAGCCTGGGGGGCAACATAGTGAGACCCATGTCTTTATAAAAAATTAAAAATTAGGCTCGGCGCCTGTGGCTCAATCGGCTAAGGCGCCAGCCACATACACCTAAGGTGGCAGGTTCGAATCCCCAGCCCGGGCCCGCCAAACAACAATGATGGCTGTAACCAAAAAAAAAAAAAAAAAAAAAATGGCTGGGCACCTGTGATCCCAGCTACTTGGGAGGCAGAGGCAGGAGACTGGTTTGAACCCAGGAGTTGGAGGTTGCTATGAGCTGTGATGCCATGGCAGTCTACCCAGGGGGATAGCTTGAGGCTCCGTCTCAAAAAAAAAAAAAAAAAAAAATTAAAAATTAGCCAGACTTGGTCATGCACATGGGTTTTTTTGTTTGTTTGTTTTTTGAGACAGTGTCACTATGTCACCCTCCTAGAGCCGCTGTGGCATCATAGCTCACAGCAACCTCAAACTCTTGGGCTTAAGCAATTGTCTTACCTTACCTCTGCCTCCCAAGAGGTTGGACTACAGGCGCCCTCCACAATGCCTGGCTATTTTTTGGTTGCAGTTGTCATTGTTTAGCAGGCCCTGGCCAGGTTCGAACCTGCCAGTTTTGGTATATGTGGCTGGCACCCTACCTACTGAGGTACGGGCGCCGCCCACATCTTTTAATCTTAGCTACTTGGGAGGCTGAGGTGGGAAGATTGTTAGAGCCCAGGACAGGAGTTCAGGGTTACAGTGAGCTGCAATGATTATACTACTGTACTCCATTCTAGGAGACAGGAGATCCTGTGTCTTTAAAACAAAAAATCCCAAAGGTTTGTGTTGGCCCTTCACTGTTAAAGCCTTTGAAAGCATTTCAAGGGAAAGTATGGTTGATGGGGAATTGTTTGAATGGAAAAATCAGAAATTGGTCATTGGGAAGTTTTAATAGGAATTGGGTTATTTAGTGGAGTTTCAACTTCATGTGAAGTAACTTAACGTTTTTTTCCTTGTAGTAGCAGATTTAGTGGAGGATTTGGTGCCAGAGACTATCGACAAAGTAGTGGTGCCAGCAGTTCCAGTTTCAGTAGTAGCCGTGCTAGCAGCAGCCGCAGTGGTGGAGGCCATGGGAGCAGCAGAGGATTTGGTGGAGGTAGTGTGATTTTTAACTTTTCATGTTTGAGAAAGGCCTTTTTTTTTTTCTTTTTAGTATTTCCCAAAGCATAATTGAAACAACTGGGAATACAGGACTGTTGATTGAATGCTTTTCATAACTTTCATCAAAATATTTGAAGGATTATATTTATTTAATAGTGGATGATATCATTAATTTCTCTCTCTTTTTTTTTTTTAAATCTCTTATTAGGTGGCTATGGAGGCTTTTACAACAGTGATGGATATGGAGGAAATTATAACTCCCAGGGGGTTGACTGGTGGGGTAACTGAGCCTGCTGTGCAGTAGGTCACCCTGCCAGACAAGCTAATATGGAAACCACATGTAACTTAGCCAGACTATACCTTGTGTAGCTTCAAGAACTCGCAGTACATTACCAGCTGTGATTCTCCACTGAAATTTTTTTTTTAAGGGAGCTCAAGGTCACAAGAAGAGATGAACAATCAGCAGCCCTGTTCAGAAGGTGGTTTGAAGACTTCATTGCTGTAGTTTGGATTAACTCCCCTCCCGCCTACCCCCATCCCAAATTGCATTTATAATTTTGTGACTGAGGATCATTTGTTTGTTAATGTACTGTGCCTTTAACTTTAGACAACTTTTTATTTTGATGTCCTGTTGGCTCAGTAATGCTCAAGATATCACTTGTTTTGACAAAATAAATTTACTGAACTTGGGCTAAAAATCAAACCTTGGCACACAGGTGTGATACAACTTAACAGGAATCATCGATTCATCCATAAATATTATAAGGAAAAAACTTATGCTGTAGCCTGCATTAGGGCTTTTTGATACTTGCAGATTGGGGGAAAAACAACAAACGTCTTGAAGCATATTAATGGAATTAGTTTCTAATGTGGCAAACTGTATTAAGTTAAAGTTCTGATTTGCTCACTCTATCCTGGATAGGTATTTAGAACCTGATAGTCTTTAAACAAGCCATTCCAGTCATGATGAGGTGATGTATGAGTACATACATGCAAAGCACTGTTTTCAAAGTTAATGCAAGTAAACATAGGAATTCCTCTTTCAGTGTTTAGGCAGATCATTAATTATGAGCTAGCCAAATGTGGGCATACTATTACAGGGAAAGTTTAAAGGTCTGATAACTTGAAATAGGTTTTTAGGAGAATTCATCTTCTTAGACTTTTTAAATGCCTGCCATAAATGAAATTGAAATGGTAGAATGGCTGACCACAGCAATGACCAGCCCTTGTTAGGGCCCTGGATGATTTATGGTCTAATAACGCATGCTAGTGTTGATGTTTTTTGGTCAAGAGGGTATGAACAGGAAGAATTATGCAGCAGGCTTTATTTTAAATGCCGATTCACATTACTCTGTTCAAGCTGCGTTGAGATGTTAAACTGGCTTACTATAGGCTTTGTAAAAATGGCTCCAGAAGAGTAACAAACTGAAATCTTTTGAGATCACACAGGTTGGAAATATGTACATAACTGCACAAGGTGTCAATTCTGCTCTACAGTGCAGTTTTAGTCAGTTTCAGTTGCATAGGTTTCCATTGTATTTTATAGTCTGTTTATGCTAAATCTGGCCAAAGATGAGCATTGTCCACCACTAAAATGCCTCTGCCACTTTGAATTCTGTGCTAATTTTGTGGCCAGAATGCGGTGATCAAAACGCTCAATCTTTTTACAGTGGCATAGGAAGATGGCAAAAATTTCCTAAAGTGCAATAGATTTTCAAGTGTATTGTGCCTTGTTCTAAAACTTTTATTAAGTAGGTGCACTTGACAGTATTGAGGTCATTTGTTATGGTGCTATTTCAATTAGTCTAGGTTTAGGCCCTTGTACATTTTGCCCATAACTTTTTACAAAGTACTTCTTTTATTGCACATTCAGAGGATTTTATATATATGTCTTGTGTGCGTGTCCTTAAACTTCCAATCTTATTTTGTCTCTTGGAGATTGTTGAACGCAGCTTGTCTAGGAAGGGGATGGGACTAGATTCTAAAATTTATTTGGGACCATGGGAATGATAGTTGGGAAGAAAACTATTTGCACACGACAGATTTCTAGATACTTTTTGCTGCTAGTTTTATGTAATATTTATTGAACATTTTGACAAATATTTATTTTTGTAAGCCTAAAAGTGATTCTTTGAAAGTTTAAAGAAACTTGACCAAAAGACAGTACAAAAACACTGGCACTTGAATGTTGAATGTCACCGTATGCGTGAAATTATATATTTCGGGGTAGTGTGAGCTTTTAATGTTAAGTCATATTAAACTCTTAAGTCAAATTAAGCAGACCCGGCATTGGCAGTGTAGCCATAACTTTCTGATGTTAGTAAAAACAAAATTGGCGACTTGAAATTAAATCATGCCAAGGTTTTGATACACTTGTCTTAAGATATTAATGAAACACTTCAAGACACTGATGTGAAGTGTCCAGATTCTCAGATGTTTGTTGTGTGAGTTTTGTTTAGTTGTGTGTATTTTTTTTTCCAGTGAATGTCTGGCACATTGCAACCCTCAAACATGTGGTTATCTTTGTTGTATTGGCATAATCAGTGACTTGTACATTCAGCGATAGCATTTGGGCAAGATTTGTCAGCAAGCAATATTTTCAGTTAATAAGGTTTCAAAAAATTGTAAGAGTGGATTTAAACATGCTGAATGTAAAAGATTGAACCTCAAGTCACTGTAGCTTTAGTAATTGCTTATTGTATTAGTTTAGATGCTAGCACTGCATGTGCTGTGCATATTCTGATTTTATTAAAATAAAAAGTTGAACTGCACAGTCTCTTTTGTTGTTGTCAATTGTGGTTTATTTTCAGAGATGAAAATAAAGTTGTGCTCTTGCCTGAAGAATTGTAAAATGTAATTTTTGGGGGTTGTGGTCTAATGCTATTGAGATGCTTCTTGGAGACAATTTCTGTAGTACCCTGAGTTTGTAATAAAAGATGGTGTTTGAAATATAGTGAAACAGGATTTTTGTAATAGATGGAAATCTGAAAGGTTATTATTGATGCACAGTGTGCAACATGCCAGTTATGAGTTTTTTTTGTTTTTGAGACAAGAGTCTCAAGCTGTTTCCCTGGGTAAGAATGCCATGGCATCACAGCTCTTAGCAACCTCAAACTCTTGGGCTTAAGTGATTCTCTTGCCTCAGTCTCTCCCAAATAGCTGTGGCTACAGGCGCCCGGCTATTTTTTCATTGCAGTTGTTATTTTTAGCTGGCCCCAGGCCGGATTTGAACCCACCAGCCTTGCTATATGTGGCCGGTGCCCTACCTACTGAGCTACAGGTGCCGCTGAGTCTCTGTTTTTTTGAAGTATTTGTGAAGAGTAGTTGGGCAGTGGAAGAACAGATAGGATAAAAAAAAAAAGGGTATTACTAATCCAACAAGTGATGGTAAGTATCTACTTAGGGATCAAAAATGTACTTGGGCTGTTGGCTACCCCTAACATTTGAGACCATGTTTTTCTAAAGTTCCTGGGGTCTGGGCGACATTTTTGCAGGCTACTAAGAGATGGTATGACAGCTGTAACCATCTAGACACTAACTTGTAAGACAGGTAGAACCACGTTGAAACAGCTCTTAAGTGTTTTTAGGGCAAAAAAGGGTCAAATACTGGTTAGACAAGGTTCAACCTAATGAAAGTGGGTATTCAACTTTTGTTTCATTTTGCGTTCTAGGTTTTTGCAGTGTAACAATTTTTTGTATTAGGAAATACTTGGTTCTGGATAGTTAGCCATTTTCAGTCATTTCAAAAATTGGTAGCCTATAGGGCAGAATTTGAGATATAATATACCATACGGATTTTGAAGATAGAAAAGGGGAAGGTAGTTGAGTCTGAATTTAGTCAAAAGTATGGAAAAAGGTTGAGGATTGCTAGATTGAAAAGGTAGTAGCTGAAGGTGGCTGAAATGGAGTAAAATTGGATTCTAAGGATAGTTCAAGGTCCCCAATGGGAATTAAAATGCTACAATTTTTTTTTTTTTTGAGAGTCTGTCACCCTTGTTAGAGTACCCTGCCATTATAGTTCACAGCAACCTCAAACTCTTGGGTTTAAGAGAGATAGTCTTGCCTCAGCCTCCCAAGTAGCTGGGACTACAGGTGCCTGCCACAAGGCATGCAATTTTTTTTTTTTTTTAAGAGATGGGCTCTCACTGGCTCAAGCTGGTCTTGAACCCGTGAACTCAGGCAATCCACCCTCCTGGGCCTCCCAAGTGCTGGATTACAGGCATGAGCCACCACGCCTGACCTAGTTTTGATGATTTAATATATATTTGAATTATTCTGTTGCTCTTCCACACTGTTGACATGTTCCCAGGGTTCGTTCGTTTTTTTTTTTTTTTTTTTTCTGGTTTGTTTTTTGACAGTCTCGTTATTGTCGCCCTCCGTAGGGTGCCATGGTGCTCATGGTAACTTCAAACTCTTAGGCTTAAGCAATTCTCTTGCCTCCACCTCCCAGGTAGCTGGGATGACAGGCACCCGCCATAAAGTCTGGCTATTTTTTTGTTGCAGTTGTCACTGTTTAGCAGGTCAGGGCCAGTGCCCTAGTCATTCAGCCACAGGCGCCAAGCCATTCTCGGGGTTCTTAATTGGTTGGCTGATTTTTTTTTTTTTTTTTTTTTCCTGAGACAGAGCTTCAACCTGTTGCCCTGGGTGGAGTGCATCACAGCTCACAGCAACCTCCAACTGGGCTTAAGCAATTCTCATGCCTTACTTAGCCTCCCAAGTAGCTGGGATTACAGGTGCCAGCTACAATGCCTGGCTATTTTTTGGTTGTAGTTGTCTAGTTGTCGTTTGGCAGGCCAGGGCTGGATTCGAACCTACCAGCTGTGGTGTATGTGGCTGGCGCCTTAGCTGCGTGAGCTACAGGTGTTGAGCCGGCTGAATTTTTCTTTCTTTCTTTTTTTTTTTTTTTTTTGCAGTTTTTGGCTGGGGCCAGGTTTGAACCCACCATCTCCAGTATTTGGGGCCAGCACCCTACTCCTTTGAGCTACAGCAGGTGCTGCCCGAGCCGGCTGAAATTTTTTAATGGTTTATATGAGCTATCTTGCATATTTGAAAATGTATTAGGTAATGTCTAATTTCCCTTGCCCCTATGCTCTAACTGCTTGAATGGCTACAGGCTTTGAAGCTCAGTGACTACTATTTGTTTTGACAATTGCTTCACTCTCTCCACCAGAATACAGAGGTTTCATTTGCTATACAGTCTTTGAAAGTTTGATTTTTGAGACAAGTCTGTTGCCCTGGCTAGAATGCCATGATAGCCTAGGTAGCTGCAACCTCAAACTCCTGGGCTCAAGCACTCTTCTTGCCTCTGCCCCCGCTTCTTTTTCATTTTTGAAACAGAGTCTCAAGCTGTCACCCTTGGTAGAGAGCTATGGCGTCATAGCTCGGGGCAACCTCCGACTCTTGGACTCAAGCGATCCTCTTGCCTCAGTTTTTCTATTTTTACTAGAGATGGGGTCTTGCTTTTGCTCAGGCTGGTCTCGTGGGCTCGAGCAATCCACCTGCCTTAGCCTCCCAGAGTGCTAGAATTACAGGTGTGAGCCACCATGCCCAGCCAATTTTTTCTATTTTTAGTAGAGCACCTCCTTCCCCACCCCCAGTGCTAGGATATCTTTGGGTTCGTCTTTTTCTTTTAAATTCTAGTCTCAATTGGACACAATTCTGGGCATGTTTATACTTGCTTTGCTTCTTACCTGTCCTCAGTTTATGATCTATTTTTCAGCATGTTTAGTGTCTAAATTTTCTAATGTAGACTTCTTTTCAATTTCTTTTTCTTTTTTTTTCTTTTTTTTTAGGGAAAGGTTATTCTTTTGACTGCTAGGAACAGCGAATTTTATTTTGGGGGGAGGAGTTTCTATCGTCATCTTTATCACTGATTTTTTTTTCTTTTGAGTTCTCTCTGCATTTGACTAGGTTATCTTTAGGGTAATTCTGAAATAGGACCCTTTTTTTTTTTTTTTATGGAAGAGCACTATTTTGTGGAAGGATATTTTGTGACCTGGAAAGACGTTTATTAATGGGAGAAAGATATAAAACACACCAACACAATTTAAGAACATGAAATAGATATTTCAAAATAAGCGTTAAACATAAAATTACCATATGACTCAGCAATTCCACTCCTAGAAGAAATGAAAGTGTTAAGTGTGCAAATGTTTATAGCATTATTCATGGTAACCAAAAAGTGGAAACAAATGTCTATCAACTGGTTTGGTAACTGGATAAGCCAATTGTAGATACATAAAATGGAATGCTGTTTAGTATAAAAAGAAAACTATTGTTACTATCTATCCTCTGGGGGAACCAAACCACATTCCCAATTTCCTTCTCCCTCTTCAAAGGGCCATTAGGTAGGCCTATCAGTATTGTAATACATATCTATATTCTAAGGTTTTCTGTAGTTGTAAATCCAGTTTCTGTCCTGATTGTTGTGTTTAGCACTGACAGTCATGGTTTATTGGGGTTATTACTGTTTTTCTTGTTAATTCATTGAGGATGACTTTTTTTTGAGAGAGAGTTGAACTTTGCCACCCTTGGTAGAGTGCTGTGGTGTCACCGCTCACAACAACCTCTAACTCTTGGGCTCAAGCATTTCTCTTGCCTCAGCCTCCCTAGTAGCTGGGACTACAGGTGCCTGCCCCAATGCCCAGCTAGTTTTAGAGATGGGGTTGTCTTGTTCAGGCTGGTCTCGAACTCCTAAGCTCATGCAATCCACCCACCTCGGCCTCCCAAAGTGCTGGGATTACAGGCGTGAGCCACCACACCTGGCTGACTTTTTATTTTTTGAGAGAAACAGTAAAATGGCTGCCATCTTTTGCTGGAAATCCTCCATTCTTTACTCCTCTTTGCACTCATTCTTTTCATAACAGCCCATCTCATTTACCTAACAACAGTCAATGAGCATGTTAATATGCAAAGTAGACTGTGAACCTCTACTTCTGACCCCAGTCACCCAATACAGGCCAAATGATTTAGGGCTCATTCCAAACCTGTTCTGGGTGTCTGATTAGGTACTGGATGCTGGGGAGTATAGTGATAAATTTGGATTAGAGTTTGCCCTCTTGAAACCTAGTCGTCCATCTTTTTTTTTGACACAGAGTCTCACTTTGTTGCCCTCGGTAGAATGTGGTGGCATCACAGCTCACAGCAACATCAAACTTTTGGCCTCAAGTGATTCTCTTGCCTCAGCCTCCCCAGTAGCCGGGACTACAGGTGCCTGTCACAATGCCTGGATATTTTTAGAGACGGGGTCTCTCTCTTGCTCAGGCTGGTTTTGAACCTGTGAGCTCAGGCAATACACCGCCTTCAGCCTCCCAGAGTGCTAGCTAGGATTATAGGCATGAGCCACTAAGCTCAGCCTCTATTTTATTTTATTTTATTTTTTAGTAGAGATGGGATCTCACTCTGCTCAGGCTGGTCTCCAACTCCTGAACTCAAGCAATCCACCTGCCTTGGCCTCCAGAGTGCTAGGATTGAGCCACCATGCCCAGCCAAAGTAAAGGTTTTTTTAAAATGTGTTTATTTATTTATTTGGAACAGAGTCTCACTATGTCGCTGTTAGTAGAGTGCTATGGCGTCACAGCCCACAGCAACCTCAAACTCTTGGGCTTAAGTGATTCTCTTGCCTCAGCCTCCCCCAGAGCTGGGACTACAGGTGCCCTCTACAACGCCCGGTTATTTTTTTGATTGCAGTTGTCATTGTGGTTTAGCAAGCCCGGGCCAGGCCTCAACCCACCAGCCTTGGTGTATGTGGCAGCGCCCTAACCACTGAGCTATGGGTACCGAGGCTAAAAATGTGTTTAATACTAGAAGATAAGGTTATGTTTTGGTAATAGCTGTTTTAAAACACCCAAAGAGGAAGTAGTGTCACTTGGTCATATTTGTGTTTTTTTCTCTGCTTAGATGCTTCCGATTCCCTCCTAGTGGACGAGGATGATCCCTCCTCCACTAGGAGCGTAAGGCTAAAGTGCTCCTTTTTAAGGCTAAATTGTTCATGTTTGCCTTTTCAACAACCTAGTACTTGTGATTGTCTCTCATCTATTAATTCATCATCCCAATTTCCTGCTGTCCTGGCTCCCTCAACATCGTCCATTTCAAAGCCCTCTTGGTCTCCCGTTCCTCTTCTGCTACTCCATTCTTCTGTACCACTGCAGCTTTCTGCAAATTCACTGTGTCTACTTCCTTGACTTTCTTAGTTTATTCGACTTGAGTCAGCCCTTTTCTGGGCTACACTGTTCCCCTAAAATATCAGTTACCTTTCTCATTTTACTAGGCCTTTCAGCAGCCCTTGACAATGAGCACTTCCTCACTGTTGCACTTTAGTCCCAAGGTTTCTGTGAAGTTTACACTTACCTGGTTTTCCTTCTACTCCAGTCTCTTCCTTAGTCCTTTCCTTCTTACCCACTCTTTTTCTTTTTGTTTCTTCATCACTCTTTAATATTGGAGGCCCCCAGGGTCCAGTCATTGACCAGCTTCTCTCACTCCATCTAGTCTCTCTCTAAGTGCTTTCATGCATTTTTATAGCTTTGCATATAATCTCTTTTAATTATTTTATATAGACAATACAGCCAACATATTTCAAGGATCACGTGATCCTTTAAAGTTATACAGAGAAGTCTTGCTTCCACCTGCCTGCATTCATCCTATTCATACCTCCAACAGTAATAACAATAGTTATTTGTCTATCCTTCCAGTGTCCTTATGCAAATATAAGCATCTATGGGTTTATATTCTCATTTTCCACAAAAAGTAGTATACTATAAACATTGTTCCATACCTGTCTTTGACTAAACTATACACGCACACACACAGAGGAATCTTTGCATATTATAAGTGCATATTCAGGCCAGACACCGTGGCTCATTCCTGTAATCCCAGCCCTTGGGAGGCCAAGGCAGGTGGATTGCTCGAACTCAGGACTTGGAGAGCAGCCTGAGCAGAGTAAAATCCCATCTCTACTTAAAAAAAAAAAAAATAGAGGCCGGGTGAGGTGGCTCATGCCTATAATCTTAGCACTCTGGGAGGCTGAGGCCGGTGATTGCCTCAGCTCACGGGTTCAAGACCAGCCTGAGCAAGAGAGAGATCCCATCTCTAAAAATAGCCAGGCATTGTGGTGGTGTCTATAGTCCCAGTTACTTGAATATCTTGTAACTATTCCCTGATTTATGCAACCAGCCTCCTACTGATGCACGTATAGGTTGTTTTCTATCTTTTGCTATCACCAACAATAGTGTAATGAATAATTAACTTTTTACACCTAAGTATATCCATTGAAAGTAGGATACATTATTAAGTTGTTCCCCACAGGAGTTTGTGCTTCCACAATTTGCACTTCCACCAGCAATGTACAAGCATGCTTTTTATCCCCCATAGCTTTATTTACAAGCATACCATCAAACTTGTATTTGGGCCAATGTGTTTTTTTTTTAACCTGTGTAGTTCTAATTTATAGTTCTTTTCTGAGAGAGCTTAAACACCTTTCCATGTGTTTTAGACATATTTGTATCCTTTTTCTGTAAATTCTTTTCATAAACGTCTTTTGCCTTTTTTTTACACTTTGATCTATTACTGATTTGTAGATGCTCTATATATTGAGATGATTAGCTTTGTTATATAAATAGCCAAATCTCTTTTGTTTTTTTATATTTTGTCATTTATGTTTTCTGTATGCTCATGGTGTTTTGTTTTTCAGCTATGCAGAGAGTCTCTTAATTTCCTTCTTTCTTTCTTTTTTTTTTTTTACAGGTGCCCACCACAATGCCTAGCTATTTTTCTGTTGCAGTCGTCATTGTTGCTTAGCTGGCTTAGGCTGGGTTCCAACTGCCAGCCTCAGTGTATGTGGCTGGCACCATAACCACTGTGCTATGGGTGCCGAGCCATTTTTTTTTTTTTTTGAGACAGAGTCTCACTATGTCACCCTGGGTAGAGTGCCATGGCATCACAGCTCACAACAACCTCAAATGCTTGGGCTTAAGTGATTCTCTTGCTTCAGCCTCACAAGTAGCTGGGACTACAGGCTCCCACCACAATGCCCTGTTATTTTATTGTTGTTGTAGTCATCATTGTTGTTTAGCAGGCCTCAACCGGGTTGGAACCTGCCAGCCCTGGTGTATGTGGCTGGTGCCCTAACCACTGATCTATGGGTGCCAACCCTGTAGTATGTTTTAATAGCTTTAATAGCTAGTCATCTCTTCAGTACCCTTTTATTTAGAGGTTTTCTGATTTTGTTTATTTAAAGAAATTTATAATCAGTTTGTCTAATCCTAAGATGCTGTCAAGTTTTCGGAGGATGATGTTAATTTGTAAATTAATTTAGGAATAATAATGGACATTTATGATGAGTCATTCAAGTTGTCTTTTTTTTTTTTTTTTGACTCTCAATGATGTTTTAAAACTTTATATAGGCTCGGCTCCCATAGCTTAGTGGTTAGGGCGCTGGCCACATGCACTGGGGCTGGTGCCTGGCCAGGGCCTGCTAAACAACAATGACAACAATAACAACAACAACAAAAAGCCAGCTGTTGTGGTGGGTGCCTGTAGTCCCAGCTATACCAGAGGCTGAGGCAAGAGAATTGCTTGAGCCCAGGAGTCTGACGTTGCTGTGAGCTGTGATGCTACGTTACTCTACTGAGGGTGACATAGTAAGACTCTGTCTCCAAAAAAAAAAAACTTTATATAGATCTTCATATTTCATGTGAAGTTTATTCTTAAGTACGTAATCTTATATTTGTAACTTTTAAACTGGATATCTTCCATTATGTTTCCTAACTGGTAATTATATATATTGATTTCTGTGTATTTTATTTTCTGCTTCCTTACTGAGATGTCTTATCATTTATAGTAGTTTCTCATTACTTCTCTTGGCTTTTTCAGGTTGAGAGTTACATCATGTGCAAATAATGATAGTTTTACTTGCTCTTTGCTAATTTTTAGACCTCTAATTTATTTTCTCTTATTTAATTGTTTTGGTTAGTATTGCCAGTACAATGTTAAATAGTAATAGTGAATTCTGATGTTTCCCCATTAAGCACGATGCTATAATAAGTGTTAAACATGTTAAGAATATCAATCTATGTTTTGAGTTTTTATTAAATATGGGTATTGAATTTGTCACATCTTTTTGGTCTTTATAGAAATGACTATATGTTTTTTCTTCCCTAGATTTATTAATATACTTAAGTATTTTCAAATAATGTGGTACTCCTCACCATCTGAACAAAGAACTAAACAGGTAGTGGATAGCAATGGATGCTTCTACTTTCTCCTCTCCCCCTTCCCTACCCTCTCCTTGTTGCTCCTCCATCTCATTAAGTGGCACTGTTATTCACCTAGTCACTCAGGTCAAAGCTGAGAAGTCATTCCTTTTATCTCTCATACCACTTATCAGCAAATCTTTTAAATTCTGATTCCCAACATGCCTACTGCATCATCAACACTGCTAAAATCCTGGTCCAAGTTCACTTTTTTCTCATCTGAACTGTAACAGCTTGCTTAACTGGTCTCCCTGCCTCCATCATGACTTATAAGACTCCTGCAATAACCTTCCCTCATCCACTCTGCTACTCCTTTCAATTGTTTCAACTCAAGTGCATAGAGGCCCTCCCTGACATTCCTAGCCAACTACTGTAATTATAAAGTATGGAAGGTGTGCCAACACAAAGATGTTCACCCCTGGTGGGGCTCTGGGCCAATCTCTTCTCTATGGGAGGTAGGGCAGGAACGGCTGAAGTTCAGGATTCTTCTTTGGCCACCTCACTCCAAGCTTTTGAGGGACAGGTCACAGAGGGTCTGTGCTGTCACTCCTGGCCACTAGATGCATCACACTCCAGGTAGATTTGTGATTCCTGGTTTCCTCAACACTCCTGAATACGTAATAATGAGCACCATCCTGCCCTACTGTCTTCCTGCCATGAAAGTGTCTACAGCATGGAACCACTTTTGCTTTCTTTTTTTTTTTTTTTCTTGAGGCAGAGTGTCAAGCTGTCGCCCTGGGTAGAGTGCACTGGCATCACAGCTCACAGCAACCTCCAAGTCAGGCTCAAGCTACCCTCTTGCCTCAGTTTTTCTATTTTTAGTAGAGATGGGGGTCTCGCTTTTTTGCTGAGGCTGATCTTGAACTTGTGAGCTCAAGCAGTCCATCCACCTCATCCTCCCAGAGTGCTAGGATAGGCGTGAGCCACCGCACCTGGCCACTTTTACTTTTTAAAAATAAAATGCTCTCTATTCATGAACAAGGGAATTCCACCCCACTGCCTGGAACCGTCAGCAAATACCTTTACCTCTGAACAATTTCTTTCTTTACTGTGTGGTGAGAATAATAGTACCTTCCCTATACAATTAAGGGATGATCTATTTTAAGTGCCATTTTTATGTCTATGGTTCTATATATATATTATATATAATTGTAGACTTTCATGTCCGGCCCCCACCCCCGCCAATCCTTTTGCTACTCTCCCACAGTAGGAAGCTAAGAGCCAACCTGGCAGTGTCTTATCTCACTCCTCTATTAGTCAATCACCTAAGTCTGCCTTATTGTTTCTAAACTTTGCTCACCTCTGCCGCTTTTTCCCTTCCATGCTGCCTTCAGCTTCAACCACAGAAACAGCTGCCTCTCAGCTTCCTTTTTCCCTCCCTTCTGTGACAGAGTTCCATTTGTGTTCCTTCCTAACAGGCTACCAATTTGGATCAGGATGGCGGCGCGCTTCCCTGCAAACATTTGGCTCCTCAGCAGCTCTGGCCTTCAAGTTCTGGTCAATGAGACGTAGGTGTAAGTCCCTTGGGTGGGTATGACTTCCCAAACACAGCCTTGGGAGAGGCTATTTGGCTGTGCTGTTTTTTCTCCCCTAGGTCTCCGAGTGTGATGCCCAGAAGTTCAGGGATCGGTCTGTTATCACAAAGACAAGAAGACCATGCTAAGATTGATGGAACAGACACCTACATGCAGTATGACATAGTAACACCAGCCTGAACATTTTTCTTCTGGATTTCACTGACATAAGAAAAATAAACCCCTGTGCACCTTGGCTTTATCCCTTGGGCTATTCTTGCAACTTCTGGGCAGTTTTTTTTTTTTCTAAGTTAAAAATTGGGAAGTAAAAGGGCCTATAAGCTAGAGGGCAGATCCAATCATCTGTCCTGACACATAAGTATTTTTATATTTATTTCCCACATGAGAAATTTTCGTTATCCTTTTGCAAATATTATGAGATTTCTTTTTTGTTCTGTTTTTTTTTGTTTGTTTGTTTTTTTGAGACAGAGTCTCCCTATGTCACCCTAGGTAGAATGCCGTGACACCACAGCTCACAGTAACCTCAAACTCTTGGGCTTAAGCAATTCTCTTGCCTCAGCCTCCCAAGTAGCTGTGACTATAGGCACCTGCCACAATGCCTGGCTATTTTTTTGTTGTCGTTGTCATTGTTTTTAGCTGGTCCAGGCTGGGTTCGAACCCTCCAGCCCCAGTGTATGCGGCTGGTGCCCTAACCACTGAGTTTCAGGCGCCAAGCCTAGATTTCTTCTTTTTATTATTATCATTATTTTGTTAAAATTTTGCTTTCAATTTCAGCTGGCTTTCACTCATCTTGAAGTTTTTTTTTTCCTTTCTTCCTTTAGTGATTCTCTTGCCCTTTGCCTCCCAAGTAGCTGGGACTATAGGCGCCTATCACAATGCCCAGCTTTTTTTTTTTTTTTTTGGTAGAGGTGGGTCTCACTCTGGCTCACTGCAGCTCATGCTAGTGTCAAACCTCTGAGCTCAGGCAATCCATCCACCTTGGCCTCCCACAGTCCTAGGACTATAGGCATAAGCCACCATGCCTGGCTGAGATTTCTTATTTTAAAACTTTAACTGTACATTTTCATTTTTCCCATTAAAGAAAAAAATACAGTCCTCCCAGGGATGTGGAGAATATCTGGCCATAGTGACACTGTGGCACTTTGATAGGGACAAAGCCACTACATGGGAAGGCCAAGAACAACTGATCAAGAATCAGTGGCCCAGTGACAACTACTACCACTCTTGATTTTAAATTTTCTCTATGAGCCGGACATTGCACTCCCTAATCCCTGCAAACACCCTGATATTAAGGAATTATAGGGTATGTTTAAAATGTGAACAGGCTTTTTCTGCCTGTGGACGCTGCCGAGGAAGCATCGTTAAAGCCTCTCTTCCCACTGCCGTCATGTTTAAGTTAGAGTCTCCTAAAGAGCCTGAACAGCTGCGGAAGCTCTTCATTGGAGGGTTGAGCTTTGAAACGACTGATGAGAGTCTGAGCAGCCATTTTGAGCAAGGGGGAAGGCTCACAGGTTGCGTGGTAATGTGAGATCCAAACACCAAGTGCTCCAGGGGCTTTGGGTTTGTCACATACGCCACTGTGGAGGAGGTGGATGCAGCAATGAATGCAAGGCCACACAAAGTGGATGAAAGAGCTGTGGAACCAGAGAGAGCTGTTTCCAGAGAAGATTCTCAAAGACTGGTGCCCACTTAACTGTGAAAAAGATCTTTGCTGGTGGTAATAAAGAAGATACGAACAGTATGGGAAAATGGAAGTGACTGAAATCATGACTGACTGAGGCAGTGGTGAGAAGAGGGGATTTTTTTTTAATGTGCTATGTAAAGTTAGTCTACTCTGAAGCCATTTTGGCCATTTTGGTAAACTTTCCCAAAAGTGTGAAGCTAGACTTCCTTCAGGGTGATGCCAGGTTCTATTTGAAATTCATTTGCAACCTGCTTGAGTGAAGAAGTCATTGTCTTCAGAAACCTTGGTGGAGTTGAACTGAGGGGTTACTGTTGTGACCTGAAGCTCACCATTTAAAGGAGTCATCCAAAGAAAATCATGGAATATTGGTTTTAAAGGTGATTGTTGGCATATCCTATGCAATATATCTAAATTGAATAATGGTACCAGATGAAATGAGAAGGAAGCTTCTCATCTGTAATTTTAGCTACCATTATAATGTGTATTCAATAAATGATTTAATTCTCTTGGGGAAAAAATGTGAATAGTAGTGCAGTTAGTGTTTTGAGAGGCCTCTTACCTTTTAGGGATATGTATTTACCAATGAAATGAAGTGATATCTGGGATTTTGCCTCCACATAATCAGAGGGGACAGGGGTTCAAGGTATAGATGAAATAGGATTGATCATGAGTTGATAGTTGTTAAAGTTGGACGATAGACAAGTTTCTTTCTTCCCTTTGTTTTTTTTTTTGAAACACAGTTTCATTATGTTGCCCTTGCTAGAGTGCCCTGGCGTCACAGCTCATAGCAACCTCCAACTCTTGGGCTTAAGTGATTCTCTTGCCTCAGCCTCCCAAATAGCTGGGACTACAGGTGCTCACTGCAACGCCTGGCTTTTTTTTTTTTTTGCAGTTTTTGGCCGGGGCTGGGTTCGAACCTGCCACCTCTGGTATATGGGGCCAGTGCCCTACTCCTTTGAGCCACAGGCACCGCCCAACACCTGGCTTTTTTTTTGTTGCAGTTGTTATTGTTCTTTAGCTAGCCCTGGCTGGGTTCGAACCCGCCAGCCTCGGTGTATGTGGCCAGCGCCGTAACCACTGTACTACAGGTGCTGAGCCGATTGACAAGTTTCTTAAAAAATATTCCCTTAGGATAAATTCCCTGCAGTGTTATGGGAATGTTTATGGGTTTTAAGTTGTGTTATGGATTGATGCATTACTAATGGTGTGTAATTGCCGTGTGTGCAAACCCCATGGTTTGTGGTTCCAGAGGTACATTTGTCTTCTCCCAATGTAAATGATTTGAGAAACAGGCAAAGGGGATGCTGGTTCCAGTCCTGTGTGTGGGGTTAAAGGGCACAAAAGGAGAAGGATGATGTTAGGAGAGTAAGGATTATGCAGCTCAAAATGATGTTTTGGGCCAGTGCAGGCCCCCTGAGTCCCTCCCTGCATGGCTCCTTCCCCTTCAACACCCCCAAAATGCTAACTCCAGTTGACCCCATGCCTAAGCTCCCCTCAGATCCCCTCTTCTCTTTAACCCACTGCTGCTGCCTTGGTTCAGGCACCCTATGGTTCCCTCACCTGAATTGCTACAGCAGCCTCAGAATTGGTCTAGCTATCTTGAGTGTTCTCGCCCTCCACTCCATTCTCTGACTAGAAGTCAGAGAAATCTTTCCAAAGAGTGAATTGTATGTGTTATTATCTTGCTAAAATAAATCTTGTAGTGCCAGTTTTAAAAAAAATACAGAAAAGCGCATATATGTGATCATGTTAATTTAATAGTTTTAACACAAGTATCCATGTAACTATCACCCAAGCCGAGAAACAGAATTTTGCCAGCATCCCAGAGACTATCATATATTCCTTCCTAATTTCAACTCCCTCTTCCTAGAAGCCATCACTACCCTTCCTTGCTCTATAGTTTGAGCACCCAGATATGCAGCCCTAAATATTAGTTTTGCCTGTTTTAGAGCTTTCTTTGTTGTATAATGTTCCATTTCATGAATACCACAACATATTTAATCCATTCTGTTATTACTGCATATTTGAGTTGTTTCCAGTATTTTGCTAATAAGAACAATCACAAAACATGATTTGCAGTTACAGAATTTTCAAACACAAAAGTATAGAAGGAAGGGTATAATGAACCCCCATGGAGCCTCATGTCGCTTCCATGATTAACATTGCAATGCAAGTGTTTTTTTCTTTCTTTTTTTTTTTTTTTTTGAGAGTCTCTCTCGATATGTTGCCCTCACAGCTCAAAGCGACCTCAAACTCTTGGGCTTAAGCGATTCTCTTGCCTCAGCCTCCTGAGTACCTGGAACTGCAGGCACTGCCCAACACCTGGCTATTTTTTTGGTTGCAGTTATCATTGTTGTTTGGCAGACCTGGGCTGGATTAAAACCCACCAGTTCCGGTGTATGTGGCTGGTGCCCTAGCCGCTGAGCTATGGTCGCCGAGCCTATTTTTATTTATTTATTTTTGCAGTTTTTGGCCGGGGCTGGGTTTGAACCCACTACCTCCAGTATACGGGGCCAGCGCCCTACTCCTTTGAGCCACAGGCGCCGCCCTATTTTTTTTTATTTTTAGAGGCAGGTCTTTACTCTCTCACCCAGGCTGGAGTGCAGTGGTGTGACTATAGCTCACTGCAACCTTGAACTCCGGGGCTCAAGTGATCTTCCCACGTTACTCTCCTTAGTAGCTGGGACTACAGGTGCCGGCCACCAGGCCTGGCTAATTTTTTACAGAGACAGGGTCTCACCATGTTGCCCGTGTTGGCCAATGCTACTGTTTTTAACAAGAGATGTATATGACAATTTCTGGGGGTACCTTTGCCAAACATACAGGTTCCTCCAGCTTAAACCCTAGGGAGTTTGAGTTGTAGGCTTGGAACTTGGGGTGGGCATGTGTAGTTTGAAAACACACCCCACATGACTTTGGAGCATATCTCTGGGTGGGAATCCCTGTTTCAGTGGCTCCCTGTTACCCTCAGTAAAGCCCAGATTCCCATTGTGGCTGACGTTCCATGACTCCTTTCTTCTATCTTTCCTACTTTTCTTTTCTTTTTCTTTTTTTTGAGATAGAGTCTCAATTTGTCACCCTTGGTAAAGGGCTGTGGTGTCATAACTCTTGGGCTCAAATGATCCTCTTGCCTCAGCCTCTCAAGTAATGGGGACTACAGGTGCATGCCACAACGCCCAGCTATTTTTTCTATTTTTAGTAGAGATGGGGTTTTGCTCTTGCTCAGGGCGATCTTGAACTCCTGAGCTCAAGCAATCCACTCGCTTCAGCCTCCCAGACTACTTTTCTTTTTTTTAACCATTCCCTCCCTCAAATACTGACTCAAACCACACAGACCCACGTTCAGTTTTCTGATCTTGCTGGGTCTTTTTCTCACTTCCTGGTTATTGCAATATGCTGTTCTGTGTCAAAAACACTCTCTTTCGGCAGGGGACAGTGGCTCACACCTGTAATCCCAGCACTCTGGGAGGCCCAGGTGAGAGAATGCCTTGAGCTCAGTAATTTGAAACCAGCCTGAGCAAGAGCTAGTCCCCAACCCCTCTATAATCCTAGCACTCTGGGAGGCTAAGGTGGGTGAATGGCCTGTGCTCAGGAGTTGGGAAACCTGCCAGAGCATGAGCAAGACCCGGTCTTTACTAAAAATAGAAAAACTAGCGAGGCATAGTGGTGCAAGCCTATAGCTTCAGCTATTCAGGAGGCTGAGGCAAGAGGATTACTCAACCCCAAGAGTTTGAGGTTGCTGTGAGCTATTTAAACAAGGCACTCTACCCAGGGTGACAGAGTAAGACTCTGTCTAAAAAGAAAAGTACAAAACCCAAAAGAGTCCACTCTCCCACTCTCTTTTTCCCTTCCTCTGGCTAATTTCCATCCTTCAGATCTCTTTTGTGATCAGATCAGTTAAGGGCCTGAGAAACTACAGAAGTATACTTGGCAAGATTTTTTTTTTAAACTTTGGTTAAAAAAATTACATACAGTAAAATCGAATTTGGGAGGTATACAGTTCAGAGTTTTAACTCACACCCAGACTTGTGTAACCACTACCACTATAGGGATACAGAATATCTCTATCATTCTTAAACTCTCCCTTTTCCTGTTTCCTTTTAAGTCACACCATCCCCTCACTCTTAACCCCTGATAACGGCTGATTCATTCACTGTCACTGTAGTTTTGCCTTTTCCAGAGTATCACATAAACAGAATCAGATAGTACATAGTCTTTTGGACTAGCTGCTTTTGCTCCACATGCCTTGGAGATTCAGCCATGTTGTGTGCATTAGTAGATCTTTCCTTTTCATTGCAGAGTAAACGCAGTATTTCATTGTATGGATGTCCCACAGTTAGTTTCACCATTGATGTGTTGAAGGACATTTATATAGTTTCCAGTTTTTGGTGATTATAAAAATGATGTTATAAACATTTGTATATGAATTTTCCTGTGAAAATACTTTTAATTTTCTAGGGTTGAATACCTAGAAACTAGGATTGTTGGAAGATATGGTGTGTGTTTAACTTTGTAAGAAATGCCAAATTGTTTTCTAGAGTGGCTATGCTATTTTAAACTCCCACTAGCAATGTATGAGAGTTCCAGTTATTCCGCATTCTCACCAGCACTTGGTGTTGTGTGTTTTTTATTTTAGCCATTCTTTTTCTTCTTCTTCTTCTTCTTTTTTTTTTTTTATTAAAGGGGAAAGCATGAATGCAGTGCCCCCCCACCACAAATTATGCAGTTGAGTTTCCCACATTTGGGGAAATTGCAGGAGTCAGCACATCCGGAGTGCAATGGATAAGCGTTGCCCTAGGGAAACCACCTTTGTGATCATGGTATCTCCCCTGCTAGGTAAGTATATATTTTAGCCATTCTAATATTTGTGTTGGTATCTCCTTGTGATTTTCTTTTGCATTTCTCTAATAGCCAGTGATGTTGTGCTTATTTGCCATCTATATTTTCTTTGGCGAAGTATCTGTTCAAATCTTTTGTTCATTTAATAAAATTGGCTTGTTTTCTTTTCTTTCTTTTTTTTTTTTTTTGTGAGGCAGAGTCTCAAGCTGTCACCCTGGGTAGAGTGCTGTGGCATCACAGCTCACAACAACCTCAAACTCTTGGGCGTAAGCAATTCTCTTGCCTCAGCCTTCCAAGTGGCTGGGACTACAGGAGCCCACCACAATGCCCAGCTATTTTTTGTTGTTGTTGCAGTTGTCATTGTTGTTTTAACTGGCCAGGGCCGGGTTTGAATCCCCCAGCTTTGGTGTATGTGGCTGGCGCCCTCCCCACTGAACTATGGGCACCACCTGGCTTGTTTTCTAATTGTTGACTTTTCAGCGTTCTCTGTATACTCTGGATATAAGTTCTTTGCCAGCTATGTGATTTGCAAATATTTTCTCCTTCTCTGTACCTTTTCATTCTCTTAGCAGTGTCTTTGAAAATCAAAACATTTTTTTTTTTTGAGACAGAGCCTCAAACTATCCCCCTAGGTAGAGTGCTATAGCATCACAGCTCATAGCAACCTCCTGGGCTCCAGCGAGTCTCCTGCCTCAGCCTCCCAAGTAGCTGGGACCACAGGCGCCTGCCACAGCGCCTGGCTAGTTTTTGGTTGCAGCCATCATTGTTGTCTTTGGCAGGCCTGGGCTGGATTCCAACCCACCACCTAAGGTGTATATGTGGCTGGCGCCTTAGCCACTTGAGCCACAGGCACCAAGCCCCAAAACATTTTTAATTTTGATGAAGTCCAGTTTACTGATTTTATCTTCTGTGAATTGACTTTTGGTCACATGCCTAACTCTTAACTCTATCTGGGTCACAAACATTTTTTCCTGTTTTCTTTCTTTCTTTTTCTTTTTCTTTTGTTTTTGGAGTCATACTCTGTTGCCCTGGGTAGAGTGCCATAGCACTGTCATAGCTTGCAGCAACCTCAGTATCTTGGGCACAAGTGATCCTCCTGCCTGCCTCAGACTTCCAAGTAGCTGGGACTATAGGTGTCTTGTTTTCTTCTAAAAGTTTTATAGTTTTATATTTGGGTCTGTGATGCATTTTGTTTTCTTTGTGGGAAGGTTTTTTTTTTTTTCAATCTCCCTTGGTAGAGTGCCATGGTGTCATAGCAACTTACCTCAGCCTCCCAAGTAGCTGGGCCTACAGGTACCCACTGCAACACTCAGTTATTTTTGAAGATGGGGGTCTCACTCTAGCTCAGGCTGGTCTTGAATTCCTAAGCTTGAGCAATCCACCTGCCTCGTGGGAGTCTTGAGCCACCACACCCAGCATTGGGAAGGTTTTTAACCACAAATTCAGTTTCATTATTAGACAAAGGACTATTCCACTTAATCTCTTTTCTCTTGGGTAGTTTATGGCTTTCCAGAAATTGGCCCATTTCAGGTAATTTGTCAAATTCATGTACATAGAGTTGTTTGTAGTATAACATTATTATCTTTTTGGGTGGTGCCTGCGGCTCAGTGGGTAGGGCACCGGCTCCATATACCGAGGGTGGTGAGTTTGAAGCCAGCCCTAACCAAATTGCAACAAAAAAATAGCCGGGCATTCTGGCATGCACCTGTAAGTCCTAGCTACTGGGGAGGCTGAGGCAAGAGAATCGCCTAAGTCCAGGAGTTGGAGGTTGCTGTGAGGTGTGATGCTGATACCAGAATTTTGCTCTTCAGTAGGTTCTTGGTCTTGGTGATTCGAAGAATGAATCCGTGGACCACAGATCAGTGGTAAGACAGGATTTATTTACAGAAAAGAATACAGAAGTGCCAGAGCTCCTGGCAGAGAGAGAAAACTGGTCAGGAGAGAAAAGTGCTCTCTCTCCCTCTCTGTCTGTCTGTAGGAGTATATATATATAGTCCTGGGGGCCCTCAATAGTTACATTTAGCAGGGCTTGGTAGTTACATTTAGCGTGTCTGGGACATTGTGTCTGGAACATGTGTGGGTCATGTCTGGGACATTGTGTTTAGGGCATGTCTGGCCCTTGGTAGTTACATTTAGCGGGGCTAGGTAGTTACATTTAGCTTGTCTGGGACATCTGTCTGGGACATGTCTGGAACAACATGTCTGGGACATTGTGTTTGGGGCACGTCTGGCCCCTTGGTAGTTACATTTAGCAGGGCTAGGTAGTTACATTTAGTGGGTCTGGGACATCTGTCTGGGACATGTCTGGGTTGCAAATGAATGGCTACAATCCCTTTTATTCCCAGGCCTAGGAAATGGAGACCCCCGTCCACCCTCCAGCCTGCTGGTTCTGCTGCTTGCTGCCACCACACCAACATTGCCAAGGTGGAGGCAGCAGGTCCATGCCTCTCAGCTCCACCAGCTGGCTGGGATACCACTTGTCCTGTATCAATGCCATGGCACTCTACTGAGGGCAATAAAGTGAGACTCTGTCTCTAAAACAAACAAAAAAACAAACAAAACCTTATTATCCTTTTAATGTCTGTGGTATCTATTGTAATAGCTGCTGCTTTATTTCTGATATTGGTATTTGTGTCTTTCTTTATTTACTTTGCCAGTGTGGTTAGAAGTTTATCCATTTTATTGATTTTTTTCAAAGAACTGGCTTTCGGTTTCATTGATTTTTCTCTATTAGCTTTTGTGTTTTTAATGTCATTGATTTCTGTCCTTATCTTTATTATTATTTCCTTCCTTCTGCTTGCTTTGGGTTTACTCTACTCGTCTTTTTCTAGTTTCTTAATATGGACATTAAGTTCATTGATTCGAGAACTTTATTCTTTTTTTTAACAGAAACATCTAGTGCTATGCATTTCCCTCTGAGCACTGTGCTTTAGCTGCATCCCATAAATTTTGTTATGTTGTATTTTCATTTTCATTCAGTTAAAAATAATTTCTAATTTCTCTTTAGGGTGTCTTTTTGGCCTGTAAGTTAAACATGTGCTGTTTAACTTCTAAGTATGTGGGGGACACTTTAGATATCTTTTTCCCCCATTCCTTCATTTAATTGTATTAACACCACGTAAATATCAAAATATTTTAAAACAACTTATATACAAATTAAACTTTATTTCCTTATTTTCATTTAAAGCTTGATTTTGTAAAACACAGACCAAAAAAATTGTAAGAGTTCTGTATCACAGTAAATTAAACAGTAGAAATACCCATTGCTTCATAGGTTCGATTTTAAAATCAATGAAAACGTATTCAATATGGAAAATATACAATAAAATAAATGACAAAAGGGCCGAATAAAGCAATATCTCTTTACATATGGATTATAGGTTACTTTCAGGACTTAAACAAAGATTCTGAATAGTCATTCTTCTTTTGCTGTATTTTATATATTTAAATTTCTCCTGGGGCGGTGCCTGTGGCTCAAAGGGGTAGGGCACCGGCCCCATATGCCAGAGGTGGCAGGTTCAAACCCAGCCCCCTCCAAAACTGCAAAAAAAAAAAAAAATTTCTCCCTACCTATGTGGAGTCAAGCTACTTGACCAAAATGTCTGATTTAGGAAAGCCTATAGCTTTATAGCAAGTTTTTCTACCTATAGTTACCGCCTTTAAAGAAATTAACATTACAATGCTGACAAAAATTTGCTGGTTCCCTTTGCACAATGTGTAATAAACTCACTATGTCAATCCTATGGTTAAGTCAAACAGGTACCCCCCAAAATGGGACAATTCCACATAGTTCAGTAAAGCATAACAGTGGTTTTCCTCATCTAACAATTAACCAGTGAAATAAAACATTCAACTATGGTTGACTTGGTTTCAGGAAAACCACATTTAAAAATTACATACGACAAGATTGCTCATCTCATTCTCAGTCATTGACAGGAATCCTGTAGGCCACCATGCTATTTACTTTGCAGATTGTAGTGGTAAATGAATGAAGACAGACTTCCTCAGATTGGTAATGAACTGGGGTCCAGACTCTTCCCGTTTTTCAGGTACCACCAAATTTTTGTCTGTATAGATAAGTAGGTCAAATGAACAAGAGACTTCTAATAGTACGGTGGCACAAATGTCACTGTAGCTGTGATCTGTCTGATCACTGAATGGATATCATCCTGGATAGCTTTCTGAGACTTTTCTCTGGGTCTCATTTTTTGGTGGTCTTATCATCTTTTACAGTCTTGTCACACTCAATATCAAACTGCCATCTTTGAAGGATCTCACCACTTTCAATATTTGAGATAATTACAGCCAGTTTCTGAACTGAACACTTGTACAACCAATCTTTTAGTTGTTGCACCACATTGTTTAGGTATTTTTTGAGTTCCAGATCAGTAGTTACAAGCAAGGTGAGTCCATATTTCTGTACTGGAGTAAAGGTTTCAGATGTATATGTGCCACATTGATATAAAATGTTGCTGATGCCAAATGAAAAGAACTCAAGCCATGATTTTGGTGCTCGCACGCAGGTTGATGCCCTGCTCCCGGGACAGCAACCTCAGTGGCACTTGCAGCCGTTCCCCACCAATCATTTCAAAAGTAACAACACAGCACGCTGTCATACACAGGGGTGAGTAGCCTCTGGATTTTCTAGAGATCTGTTATTAATTCTGGTTTAGTTTTATTGTGAAGAAAGAACATACTCTATATAATTTTTAAGTCTCCTACATCTGTTGCAATTTGTTTTATAGGCCAGACTTGGGGGCTCATCTCTGTAATCCCAGTAGTCTGGGAGGCCCGGGGTAGGGGGGTGGATTGCTTAAGCTCAGGAGTTTGAGACCAACCTGAGCAAGAGCGAGATCATGCTCTACTAAAAATAGAAAATCTAGCTGGGCATTGTGGCAGACGCTTGTAGCCCCAGCTACTTGGAAGGCTGAAGCTAGAGGATTGCTTGAGCCCAGGAGTTTGAGGTTGCTGTGAACTATGATGATGCCACAGCACTCTACCCAGGGTGACAGAGTGAGACTCTGTCTCAAAAAAAAAAAAAAAAAAGAAAAAAGAAAGAAAGAAAGAAAAGAAAAGAAAAAGAAAAAAAGATAAATGTAAGGATTTATTTTATGACACAAGATGTGGTCTATTTTGGTGAATTCTTCATATATACTTGAAAAGCGTATATTCTGCTGTTGTATGCTCTGCAGTTGTTGATTAGATCGGTTGTTTGCTGGTGTTGCTCAGTTCTTTTATATCTTGGCTACTTTCCCTCTACTTGTTCTATCAATTACTGAGAAAGGAGTATTAATAACTATAGATTCATCTCCACTTCTTTCTTTCTTTCTTTCTTTCTTTTTTTTTTTTTTTTTTTGAGACAGAGTCTCACTATGTGGCCCTCAGGAGAGTACCATGGCGTCACAACTCACAGCAACCTCCAACTCTTGGGCTTAAGCGATTCTCTTGCCTCAGCCTCCTAAGTAGCTGGGACTACAGGCGCCAGCCACAACACTTGGCTATTTTTTGGTTGCAGTTCTCACTGTTGGTTAGCAGGCCCAGGCTGGGTTAGAACCTGTCACCTTTGTCGTATATGGCTGGCGCTGTAACCACTGGGCTATGGGCACCAAGCCATCTCCACTTCTTTCAATTCTATCAGGTTTTGCTGCCCATATTTTAGATTTGTACACTTGTACATATTTAGGATTGTTATGTCTCCGTGGCTAATTGGCCCTTTTATCATTTTGTAATGTCTCTTTTTATTCCTGGTAATCTTTCTTGCTCTGAAGTCTACTTTGTTTGATACTATTATAGCCACTCTGGCTGACTCACTGGCTTCCTTCTTTCCTTTTTTTTTTTTTTTCTTCTTCACAGAGTCTTACTCTGTTGTCCCAGGCTAGAGTGCTGTGGCCTCCACCTACCTCACAACAACATTAGACTTCTGGGGTTCACGCCATCCTCCTGCCTCAGCTTCCTGAGTAGCTGGGACTACAGGCGCCCACCACAACACCTGGTTCATTTCTCTATTTTTACTAGAGACAGGTCTCACTCTTGCTCAGCCTGGTTTGGAACTCCTGAGTTCAAGCAATCCACTTGCCTTGGCCATCCAAAGTGCTAGGATTCCAGGCATGAGATACGGCGCCCGGCCTGGCTTTCTTTTAATGATTGCATAGTATCACTTTATCTATCCTTTTACTTTTAACTTGCTCATATCATTTATATGGTAAATGGATTTCTTAGGATATACTTGGTTCTTGTTTTTATTTATTTATTTATTTATTTTGAGGCAGAGTTTTACTATGTTGCCCTTGGTAGAGTGCTGTGGCATCACAGCTCACAGCAACCTACAACTCTTACGCTTAAGTGATTCTCTTGCCTCAGCCTCCCAACTAGCTGGGACTACAGATGCCTGCCACAAGGCCTGGCTATTTTTTTTCTTGCAGTTGTCATTGTTGTTTTAACTGGCCCAGGCTGGGTTTGAACCCACCAGCCTTGGTGTAGGTGGCTGGCACCGTAACCAATGTGCTACAGGCACTGACCCTTGGTTCTTGGGTTTTTTTTTTTTTGACAGAGTCTCACTATGTCACCCTTGGTAGATATTTAACCAAGATAGATATCTTGGTAGAGTGCAGTTGCCATTGTTGTTTAACTTTCCTGGGCCAGGTTCGAACCTGCCGTGCTGAGTGTATGTGGCTGTTGCCCTCACCACTGTGCTACAGGCGCCAGGCCTCATTCTTGTTTTTTAAACGTCAATCCAATTTGGTTTTTAAAATCTGTTTTTATTCAGTAACATTTCACTTAACTACGAATACATTTAGGTTTTTTTTTTTTTTGGTTTGTTTGTTTTTGAGACAGAGTCTCACTATATCACCCTTGTTATAGTGCCTTGACATCACAGTTCACAGCAACCTCAAACTCCAGGGCTTAAGAGATTCTCTTGCCTTAGCCTCCCAAGTAGCTGGGACTATAGGCGCCTGCCACAACGCCCAGCTATTTTTTGTTGCAGTTGTGATTGTTGTTTAGCTGGCCTGGGCTGGGTTCAAACCCCCCACCATTGGTGTATGTGGCTGGCACGGTAACCACTGTGCTACAGGCGCTGATCCTACATTTAGGTTTTTGATCTACCATATCATTTGTTTTTCTCTGTTTAACTCCTTTTTCTTTGTTACTCTGTTTCTCCTTTTATGCCTCCATTTGGATTATTTGAATATTTTAAAATATCCCATTTTAATTTATCTGTCAGGTCTTTGACTGTATTTCATTGTCCATGTAGTTTTTTAAATGGTTGCTCTAGGGATTGTAATACATATACATAAATTTTCACAGTCTAATGACAACTAATATTTTACCATTTCAAGAGGAATGTAGAAAACTTATTACTAAGATCTTTTACCCTCTTCTCTATGTTGTTATCATAAATATTATATCTATATACGATAACCTCTCAGTGTCATAATTTTTGCATTCGATTGTTATATGTATTTTAAAGAATTTAACAGAAGACTAGTTTATCCTATTTACTCAGCTATTTACCATTTGTACTGCTTTCATTCATTCCTAAAGTTCCATATATCCCTTTGGTATCATTTCCCTTTTGTCTGAAGAAGTTCCTTTAGTCTTTCTTTTAGAGGAGACCTGCTGGTGGCATATTTTCTTAGTTTTCCTTTGTCTGAAAGTGTCTTTATTTTGTGCACATTCCTGAAGAATGTTTTCACTGGATATGGAATTCTGGATTGATAGTTTTTTTCCTCTTATAGCCTTATTGTTTTTGTTAGAGATGGGGTCTCACTATGTTGTCCAGGTTGGTCTCAAACTCCCAGTGTTCAGCAATCTGCCTGCCTTGGTCTCCCAAATTTTGGGGATTATAGATATGAGCCATTGTACTCAGCCTTTTACAGTATTTTACAAATGTCATTTTAAAACCATCTGTTCTCAGAGTTTCTAATGAGAAATCTTCAGTCATTTGAATAATGATTTACCTATATCTAATGCTTTGCTTCTCTTTGCTTTAAATTTTTTTCTTTGTCTTTGCTTTTCAGAATCTTGATTATATATCTGGGGTAGATTTCTTTGAGTTTATCCTGTTTTGGTTTTGTTGAGCTTTATGGAATTTTAAGCTCTTTTTTTTTTGTATTTTTTACTTTTTTTTGAGACAGAGTTTCACTCTGGGCCCTGGGGTTGAGTGCTGTGGCATGATAGCTCACAGCAACCTCAAACTCTTGGGCTCAAGTGATTCTCTTGTCTCAGCCTCCCATGTAGGTGGGACTAGCCACCATAACACCTGGCTGTTTTTAGAGATGAGGTCTCACTCTGTCTCAGGCTGGTCTCAAACTCCTGAGTTCAGGCAATCCACCTGCCATGAGTCTTGATTTGTCCTTCAAAGCTAGGTATGTCTCCTGGAAACAGCATATGGATGACTTGTATTTTTTTTATCCATTCAACCGGCCTGTGTGTCTTCAGTGGTGGGGTCAGCCCATTGACATTTATTGAGAGAATTGATGAATGTGGTACAGTTCTATTTATCTTATTTTGTGGAAGTTGGTTATGTAGTTTTATTCTTTAGGCCATTGTGAAACTATGTATTGTTTTGACTTTTAGCTTCTGGATGATTACTTTGCTGATGGTCCGTTGTGTTGGTCAATGTTGAGAATAGGTCAAAGTATTTCCTATAGAGCTAGTCTTGTGGTGAATTTCCTTAGTGCCTGTATATCCACAAAAGATTTGATTTTGGGTGGAGCCTGTGGCTCAGTGGGTAGGGTGCTGGCCCCACATACTGAGGATGGCGGGTTCAAACCCAGCCCCAGCCAAACTGCAACAAAAAAATAGCCAGGTATTATGGTGGGTGCCTGTAGTCCCAGCTACTTGGGAGGCTGAGGCAAGAGAATCGCTTAAGCCCAGGAGTTGGAGGTTGCTGTGAGCTGTGTGACGCCTTGGCACTCTACCGAGGGTGACAAAATCTCAAAAAAAAAAAAAAAAAAAGATTTGATTTTCACATCAATTTTGAAGCTTAATTTAGCAGGATATAGAATTCTGGACTGAAAATTATTTTATTTAAGAAGGTTGAAGAATGTTGAACCATGCTCTTCTGGTTTGGAAGGTTTCAGTTGGAATATTTGCTGTCATCCTAATGGCTCTGCCTCTGTAGGTTGGTTGGTGCTTACTCCTGGCTGCTTGTAGGTTTTTTTCTTTCATCTTGACTTTGGACAGTTTCATCACAGTGTGTCTTAGAGAGGCTCTTTTTGAGTTGAGATGACCTGGGGTTTGAAATCTATCTGAAAGGAGTGTGTTGGGGTCTTTAGTAAAACTTGAAATTTTCCTTTCTGATGGTCTCCAGTAGGGGCTTCCATTCCCTTAGGACAATCTTCTTCCCCTTCAGGAATCCCTTTTATTTATATATTTAAATGCTTCATGGAGTCTCGTAGTTCTCTAAGTGCCTGTTCTTTCTTCTTTTCTGCCTCTTTAACTACCTGGGTTAACTTAAAAACTTTCTCCTCTAGCTCTGAGGTTCTTTCTTCTCCATGGTCTAACCTATTTTTGATACTTTCAATTGCTCTTTATATTCCCTGATTGTCTCCTTCGTTTCCTTAAGCTCTGCCATATCCTTTCTATATTCTACATATTCTCATCTGACTTTTGGTTCTATCTTTCCATTTTCTGGTCCATTCCTTTTATTATTTTTATCATGCATATTTTTAATTCCCCTTCTGTCAAGTCCATTAATTCTTTATAGGTGGAGTCTTGTGGAGTAACTGCTTCATGGTCCCTTGCGGGAGTTCTTCTGTTTTGGTTTTTCATGTTGACTGAATTTTTCTGTTGATTCCTCCGCCTGTGTTCTTTCTTCTTATTCACCTCCTTCCCCTCCTTTTTCCTTCTCTCTGCCTCCTTTGTTTTAAACAGAATTTCTTACTCTTGATAACAGTGTGTTGCAGTGAGTCAGAACACCAGGTGGTGTTGTGGTTTTCTTAGGAGACACAGAGCACAGCCAGCAACATCTATGGTCCTTACTCCTTTTTTTTGAGACAGAGTCTCAAACTATCACCTTGGGTAGAGTGCTGTGGAGTCATAGCTCAGAGCAGCCTCCAACTCTTTGGCTCAAGCAATCCTCTTGCCTCAGTTGTTTCTATTTTAGTAGAGATGGGGTCTCACTTTTGCTCAGGCTGGTCTTGAACCTATGAGTTCAAGCAGTTCACCCATCTCAGCCTCCCAGAGTGTTAGGATTACAGGCATGGACCACTGTGCCTAGCCTTATGGTCCTTATTCCAAACTTAGTTGCCTTTGGTGATCACCTGATTGTTTCTTCAGCATTCAGACCCTGCTGGGTTGGGATTTTAAAGCTCACAAGAATCCTTAAGGGGTAGGTCTCACAGTACCCCCCACCCCACTCCATTTCCCATGGGATGTAGAAGTCCCTCAGCCTGTCCCAAGAGTGGAGTTCTAATCCTGGCAGGCAGAATTAAGACCACAGTGCTTTAGGTCGCTCCTAAAACCTCCTCACGACCTTACCACAATCGCCCCTGGTGACTGAGACCTTCTCAGTATAGCTGCCTCACCAGCCACCAAACCTATGGCAAGTCCACTTTAACTGACATTCAAATCTGGTTGCTATATACTATTCGTGTCCACCCACTCTTCCAAGCTTTCCACTCAACCTGCAGCTTCCCCCAACAACTGAAAACTCTGGAAAGGCTTTCTCCCATCCCAGGCCTCTGTGAGTAGCCAGCTGATCCCAGCCTGTCACAATCACTTGACTAATTCATAAGATTTGCACTGTCTGGATCATATACTGTATCTAGCTCACCACCTCTTCGTTGTGCTCACTGAGCTATGAATCTGGGTAAGGTCCCTGTACCAGGTATGACTGGGTTCTCTCTTTTTCTCCAGTTGTTCTGGAGAGCTCAGCTAAACGGTCCTTCTGGTCTGCTATTTTGCTTCCATCCCTTTCCCTCAGATTTTGTAGTTGGTAAATGCAGACCCTATGTCTGTTTCCCCACTTTTCTATTTGGCTAAATACTATTTGTCCTTGATGATCAGGCTTAGGTATCTTTTCCTTCTGGAAGCCTTTCCTATGGTCTAATTTACATTGTCATTTAACTTCGTGAGCAGCCTTTAACACAATGCAGTATATTTACTTGTTTATCAGGAAACTTTACTTATTTGGCACAGGAATATTGGATTATATCCTAGACTACTTTAAGAGAAAAATGCATATTGAGGTCCCTAAAATCTGGTGTCTGCCTCTTGGCCTACTTACTCGGCTCATAAGGAGTGCTAAAAGAGATCATATATTATTACTAATTATTCCAGGTTTTAAGATAGTGACCCTGATCTCTTGTATTAGAGAAGACTAAATAACAACAGAAACATAATAGCTAACATTTATTTAATAATTTTACCTGTACATTAACTGATTTAGTATCATTTTTATAGGAAGAAAGTAATTTTTATTAACTTTACTGACATAATTTATATATTGTTAACTATATTTATTTAGAATGTATAATTCAGGACAGGTGCGGTGGCTCACACCTGTGAGCCCAGCACTTGGGAGGCTGAGGTAGGTGAATTGCTTGAGCTTAGGAGTTCAAGACCAGCTTGAGCAAGAGTGAGACCCCATCTCTAAAAAATAGCCAGGCATTGTGGCAGGTGCTATAGTCCCAGTTACTTTGGAGGCTGAATCAAGAGAATCGCTTAAGCTCAAGAATTTGAGGTTGCTGTGAGCTGTGACGCTATGGTACTTTACTGAAGGCAACAAAGTGAGACTCTGTCTCAAAAAAGAAAGAAAGAAAAAAAGAAAGTGTACAATTCAGTAAGTTTTAATAAACATATATGCCTATCAGACCACTACCACAATCAAGATATAGAAAATTTTCCTAGCCCCTCCATCCAAATTCTCTTGTACCCTTTGACCATCTAGTTCATCCTCTATTCTTGGCCTAAGATAACTACTAGTCTTCTTTTTTGCTGTTATAGATTAGTTTATGTTTTCATTAATTTTATATTAATGTAGTTATATAGTATATGCTCTTTTGTATCTGGCTTCTTTTTGGTTTAATATAAATGTGTGGAGATTAATCTATATTGATGTGTATGTCATTAATTTGTTCTTTTTTATTGCTGAGTAATTTTCTATTGTATAGATATGCCACAATTTATTATTCACTTTTTAGTGGACATTTTTGCAGTTTGGGGATATTTCAGATAATCTCCTATGATCATTGTTCATAATACTTTGGGAATATATATGTATTTTAAAATTTCATTAGATCAGGGGGTATAAGGGTTTCATTTATATAGATGTATTACATAGTGGTGAAGTCAGGGCTTTTAGTATATTTATATATTTTACCTTGTTGGTAGGTTTTGCTTACTTATCTATTACACTAAGTTTCCCAAGTTCATTTTATCACTCTGTGTGACCATGCATTTCCTTTTTTTTTTTTTGAGACGGAGCCTCAAGATTTTGCCCTGAGTAGAGTGCTGTGGCATCACAGCTCACAGCAACCTTTAATTCCTGGGCTTAAGTGATTCTCTTGCCTTTGCCTCCCAAGTAGCTGGGACTACAGGTGCCTGCCACAACACCTGACTGTTTTTTTTTTTTTTTTTGGTTGCAGCCATGATTGTTGTTTGGGGGGGCCCAAGCTGGATTTGAACCTGCCAGCTCAGGTGTATGTGGCTGGTGCCTTAGCCACTTGAGTCACAGGCATGTATACCCTTTATTTAGCTCTTACTTACAAGTGAGAACATGAAGAATTTGTTTTTCTGTTCTTCAGATACTTCACTTAGGATAATATCTTCCAGTTCCATCCAAGTTGCTCCTGAAAACATT
The DNA here is from genome assembly GCA_963574575.1 of Galagoides demidoff. Classification (NCBI taxonomy): domain Eukaryota; kingdom Metazoa; phylum Chordata; class Mammalia; order Primates; family Galagidae; genus Galagoides; species Galagoides demidoff. The sequence continues at coordinate 13,623 of CAUYQV010010679.1, read as the reverse complement.
GTTTCATTCTTCTTTATGGCTTAGTGGTATTCCATGATGTATTTGGGTAATGTGACTTAAATGTATACCACATTTTCTTTATTCACTCTTCAGTTGATAGGGACTTAGATTGATTCCATATTTTTGCAATTGTGAATTGTACTGTGATAAATATATGAGTGCGGGTATCTTTTTGATATAATGACTTCTTTTCCTTTGGATAAATGCCCAGTGGTAGGATAACTTATTTAATCTTTAAGCCCAGTGAGATAGTTACAGACAAAGGAAACTGAGCCACTATTTTATAGATAAGGGAAACCGAGGCACTAAGAAGGTAAGTAACTTGCTCAAGATCACGCACTTTATAAATGGCAGAGCTAGAAATCAAATCTCTGAACATCTGCTATATAGAATTTTCTTTATCTAAGCTCCCATAGTTAAATTCTTTGTTAGGATTAAGGGATTAAGCAAGGATTAAAGGTAAGATTATATAGCATAGCTCTGGTGTTGTATCTTATGGAGAAAAGATGATGTAGTATAGGTTTTTTAAAAATGTGATTTCTTTTTAAAACAGTATCTTTTCTTTCTTTCTTTCTTTCTTTTTTTTTGAGACAGAGTCTCATAATGTTGCCCTTGGTAGAGTGCGTGGCATCACAGCTCACAGCAACCTCAAACTCTTGGGCTTAAGTGATCCTCTTGCCTCAGCCTTCCAGGTAGCTAGGACTGTGCCTGGCTGTTTTTTTGTTGTAGTTGTCATTGTTGTTTGGAAGGCCCAGGCTGGATTTGAACCTGCCAGCTCCGGTATATGTGACTAGTGCCCTAGCCACTGAGCTACTGGCACTGAGCCAAAACAGTATCTTTTCAATATGAACTAAAGGACTTTCACATTCTTTTCTTTTTTTTCTTTTTTGAGACAGGAGCCTCAAGCTATCCCCTTGGGTAGAGTGCAGTGGCATCACAGCTCACAGCAACCTCCAGCTCCTGGGCTCAAGCGAGTCTCCTGCCTCCACCTCTCAAGTAGCTGGGACCACAGGCGCCCGCCACAACACCCGGCTAATTTTTGGTTGCAGCTGTCATTGTTTGGTGGGCCTGGGCTGGATTTGAACCTGCCACCTTGGGTGTATGTGGCTAGCGCCTTAGCCATTGAGCCACAGGCGTGAGCCCACATTATTTTCTATTACAGAATCATTATCACATTTCTGAGCTTCCTACCCAGTTAATCCACACTTCTTCAGTGAATAACATCAACAAAAAGTTTCTCATTTTAGTTTTGATTTATGAGGTTGATACTATTTTTCTTCTAGTAAGTTACATTGCTTAATTGTAAGTTCCTATTTTCTTTATTTATTGGACAGAGACATCTGAATTTTATCTGTTTTTTTTTCAGTCCCATGGCCTCAGCCTATTTCACAACATCCTCAAACTGCTGGGCTCAAACAATCCTCCTGCTTCAGCTTCCTGCCACCACACCTGGCTAATTTTTCTATTTTTAGCAGAGACAAGGTCTCACTTTCCTTGGCTAGTTTCTGTAAGTCATCAGCCCCAGCACTAGATTTTGTCTTTTTGATGGAAATCATTTGCCTATTCTTTCTTTCTGCCCATCTCTTCAATCTTTTGAGCATTGCAGTGGATGTTTAATTTTGAGAATGTTAGTTAACTTCAGATACTTAGACATTTTGAGTTATTTCTATACATTTATATGTTTATATTTTTAGTTTAGAACATGATGTGTTGGAGCTTCTTTGTATTTTATTAACATTTATTATTATAAGTCTTTGAATTCTCTTCAGGGAAGATTCGTTTTACTCCATCTAAGACCAGTTGTGGGATTTAGGCTTACTTCAAGTTTATTTTGCCAGTGGTCAGGAATATCATACTTGTCTTTTGTTAATAGTATTCTGAAGTCAACCAGGCATGGTGGCTCATTCCTGTAATCCTAGCACTCTGGGAGCCTGAGGTGGGTAGATTCCTTAAACTCACAGTTTTGAGACCAGACTGAGCAAGAGCAAGACCCCTGTGTCTACTAAAACTAGAAGAAAAAAAAAAAAAAAAACAAACTGAGGCAAGAGGATCACTTGAGCCCAAGAGTTAGAGGTTGCTGTGAGCTGTGATGCCATACTACTCTACCCAGGGCAATCTTGAGACTCTGTTTCAAAAAAAAAAAGAAAGACAAGCCTTTATATTAAAGAGAGTACTCTAGTATTTTCATTGATTTTGTTTTTAAAGAAATTGTCCTGCAGGCTCAGTGCCTGTAGCTTAGCAGCTAGGGTACTAGCCACATACACCGGAGCTGGCAGGTTCGAACCCAGCCCAGGCCTGCCAAACAACAATGACAACTACAACCAAAAATTAGCTGGGCACTGTGGCAGGCACCTGTAGTTCCAGCTACTTGGGAGGCTGAGGCAAGAGAGAATTGCTTAAGCCCAAGAGTTTAAGGTTGCTGTGAGCTATGATGCCACAGTAGTCTGCTGAGGGTGACATAATGAGACTCTGTGGCAAAAAAAAAAAAAAAAAAAGAAAAGAAAAAGAAAGAAATTGTCCTGCAAGTAGAGGCACTAAGTAGCCATATGAAAATAATTCATTTTCTGGGTATGCTAAGCATGTTTACATGTAAATATGTTATATATGTGCTTACATTTTGATATTGGAACTACTTTTTTATATTTGCTCCTTGTGATTAATAGCTTAGTTAACAAATAATTATTTATTTAACAATGAACTTCAGTTCATTGTATCTGAACTATGTGAGAACAAGGAATATAGTAATGAAAAAACAGAAAAAACACTGCTCTTATAAGTAAAGAATTTACTTTAAAAAATTTTTGGATGGGGCGGTACCTGTGGCTTAAAAGGGTAGGGTGCTGGCCCCATATGCTGGAGGTGGCGGGCTCAAGCCTAGCCCCTGGCCAAAAACTGCAAAAAGAAAAAAAAAAGAAAAAAGAAAAAAATTTTTTCCAAGTTTTGGTTATATTGAAACACGTATAGAATTGACCATCTCAACCATAACATAAAATTTATCATCTTAATGTTTTAATAGTTTGAAATAATTTATAACATTGTGTAACTGTTAACTATAATCCATCTCCATAACTTTTTCATCACATTAAATGGTAGTTCTGTACTTACTAAATAATAACTCTCCACCCCTCACCCCCAGCCTCTGGCAACCACCATTCTGTTTTTTATCTTTGATTTTGACTTTTTTTTGAGATGGAGTCTCATTTTGTTGCCCTTGGTAGAATGCTGTGGCGTCATAGCTCACAGCAACCTCCAACTCTTGGGCTTCAGAGATTCTCTTGCCTCAGCCTCCTAAGTAGCTGGGACTACAGGTGCCCACCACAATGCCCAGCTATTTTTTGTTGCAGTTATCATTGTCATTTAGCTGGCCCGGGCCAGGCTTGAACTTGCCATCCTTGGTGCATGTGGCTGGCACCATAACCATTGTGCTACAGGCACCAAGCCTGATTTTGATCATTCTAACTGCCTTATATGAGTGGTATTAGACAAAATTTGTCTTTTTGGGAGTGGCTAATTTCACTTAGCATGTATCTTTAAGACTCATCTGTGTTGTAGCATTCGTCAGGATTTCTTTCCTTTATTTACTTATTGTTTTTTATATTTTGATAAATAAACATCTTAGTCTGTTGCCTAGGTTGGAGTGCAATGGATTTATGATAGCTCACTGTAGCCTCAAACACCCAAGCTCAAGCAGTCCTCCTGGCTCAGCCACCTGAGTAACTGGGGCCACAGGCAAGTGCCACCATGCATGGCTAATATTTTGATTTTTTTTGGAGACAGAGCTTCAAGCTGTCCCCCTGGGTAGAGTGCCATGGCATCACAGCTCACAGCAACCTCCAACTCCTGGGCTTAAGTGAGTCTCCTGCCTCCACCTCCCAAGTAGCTGGGACCACAGGCGCCAGCCACAACACCTGGCTATTTTTTTTGGTTGCAGCCATCACTGTTGTTTGGCGAGCCTGGGCTGGATTCGAACCCACCATCTTCGGTGTATGTGGCTGGCGCCTTAGCCACTTGAGCCACAGGCACTAAGCCTAATATTTTGATTTTTTAATAGAGATAGAGTCTCACTTTGTTGCCCAGGCTGGTTGCAAACAGAATTTCTTTCCTTATAAAGGCTGAATCGGCTTGGTGCCTGCAGCTTAGTGGCCAGGGTGCCAGCCACATACACCAGGGCTGGCGGGTTCAAACCCGGCCCACACCTGCCAAACAATGACAACTTCAATAAAAAAATAGCCCAGCATTGTGGCAGAGACTTGTAGTCCAGCTACTTGGGAGGCTGAGGCAAGAGAATCACTTAAGCCCAAGAATTTGAGGTTGCTGTGAGCTGTTACGCTCTACCCAGGTGGCTGGGTTTGAACCTGCCACCCTTGGTATATGGGGCTGGTGCTCTATCCACTGAGCCATAGACACCACCTGAAAATAGAGTTTTTTTAAAAAAGTGTTTTCTCTAATTTTTTTTTGCAGTTTTTGGCTGGAGGCTGGGTTTGAACCTGCCACCTCCAGCATAGGGGACTGGCACCCTACTCCTTTGAGCCATAGGCGCCGTCCTGTTTTCTCTAATTTTTTAAAAGTGTTTTCTCTGTGTCATTTAGATTTACTTTTTCTATAATAACTGTTATCTCCAAACAGTACAGTTGCTTATTATCTGTCTTGTTACCAGATTTGCCAAATTTCTAAAAAAAAATACTTTCAAAATACATTAATATTCTAGCATAGAGATTGAGTGGCAGTTTCAGCAGTATCATTTATTACAAGATGTTGGGAATTTGTTGACAGAAATCTCTGACTCTTGATTCCCCCACCTAGGCCTTCTAGCCTGTGGTCTATTTTTACATCTTGCTTCTTTGCTCTGTATTGCTATAGTTCATTTCCTGTATTATTTATCATTGTGTAGAGCTGAATGGAGCAGTATGTCTTTCCACCACTGCTCATTAGAATCCACTGTCTGTCTTCAATCAGATTGACATATTTGGATCATGTTAAATATCACTGGCCCATCCTGGGAAGGCTTAGAAGCAGTGTGGCAATAGGTCACAATGTGTGATACACTGTAAAATTATTCACATTTTTAGATTATTATTATTTGTTTCAGCAACAGTGGGACAAGGAAAGCCATGCCATGTTCTTCCCTTAGACTCCGCTGAAAGATAGAGATTGTGTTTTGCTAACTTTTCTGATATTTACTTTTTGTTTATATAGTTGTTGTGTTGATGTTGCTTATTTAAGAGAGATGGGGAGAAATCCCTATGAGAAGCACAACATTAAGTTTTCATTTTAGTTATAAATATGACCTGGATATTTGGGGAAACTTTGAAATTCTCTGGTTTATGGCTGTGGGCTGTGGGGGGTTGGTTTGTTTTGTTTGGTAATATTCTTTTCTTTTTTTTGGTTGCAGTTTTTGGCTAAGGCTGGGTTTGAACCCACCACCTCTGGTTTATGGGGCTGGTGCTCTACTGCTTGAGCCACAGGCACTGCCCAGAATATTCTTTTCATTGCCTAGTCTCTCATCTTACTATAGGCTTGGAAGAACGATGGCAAAACCTAAGGGCAAGGCAGTTATTTTGAGTAATTAATTTATTCCTTTTTATGTTTTGTAGTACATCAGAACTGATGTTTCTCTTTTGTCTTTTTCTTTTCTTTTTTTTTTTTTTTTTGAGTCAGAGTCCTTACTTTGTCCCCTTCAGTAGAGTGCTGTGGTGTCATAGCTCACAGCAACCTCAAACTCTTGGGCTCAAGTGATCCTCTTGCCTCAACTATGGGCTCTCACCTGGTTTTAGAGACAGGGTCTTTGCTCTTGCTCAGGCTGGTCATGATCTCCTGTGCTTAGGCAATCCACCTGCCTCAGCTTCCCAGAGTGCTAGGATTACAAGAATGAGTCACCATGCCTGACCTTTTATCTTTATTTTGTGTTTTTTCCTGTATCCTCTCTTTCATGAAAATATTTTTCTCTCCTTTGATATTGCTGCTTTTTTTCTCTGTGATATAAAAATTCCACTGTTTGTGTATTTTTTTTTTTTTTGAGACAGAGCTTCAAGCTGTCCCCCTGGGTAGAGTCCGGTAACATCACAACTCACAGCAACCTCTAACTCCTGGGCTCAAGCAAGTTTCCTGCCTCCACCTCCCAAGTAGCTGAGACCACAGGCGCCCGCCACAATGCCTGGCTATATTTTTTGGTTGCAGCTGTCATTGTTGTTTGGTGGGCCTGGGCTGGATTCGAACCCGCTACCTTAGGTGTATGTGGCTGGCACCTTAGCTACTTGAGCCACAGGCACCGAGCCTGCACATACCTTTTTAATAAAAAGTAACAGTATAGATTTGGTTCCCATGCTGGGGGTAATGATGGGATATTTTTATATTTTGAACCAGAACAAGCTTTTTGATCTTTTGTTGCTGCTTCTAGTCAGTTTCCCTGGCCTAGAAACTGGTATATGACTACTCATTGATTCCTATCATTATTATCCTTCCATTCTTCTGTGACAGTAGCTCTCAGTTGCATAAATCCCATATTTCTCAGCAAGACCTGAGATTAACCCTTTTTGCTGACTAGTCTTCTGACATTAACTCATTTCTTAGGACTGTGTCAGCCAAGTTGAACTGGACTAAATTTAGTGTTTTTCCCCAGTGCTTTTGCTCCCTTCCAATTTATCTTCACTCTCTGTATGCTAATAAATTCCTATGACTCCTTGAAAAATTCCTATGAAAATTATATTCTTTAGGAAACTCTCTGATTTAAGCTATCCAACTCTTACCAATTTTGTATGTACTCTTTATTTTGTATTTATCGAGCCTTCTAGTTTGAAGATGCTTATGATTTAAATTAAGCATGGTCTCTGCACTTGTTATCTTAGGAGGAAATAAGAAATGAATGGACTTGTTTTTCTCTTATTATTTTGAATTTGTAGTTCTTTTAAGTTTCATAAGTTTCTTTTTTTCTGTGGAATCCTATGAACTGTTCCTACTGCTCTCATCTTCCTAAACATGAGGTAGACTTCATTGGATGATAGTATACTGGTGTAAGAAGAGAGCGATCCTAGGTTGGGGACTTTTCTATTTTGTGCTGTAGGAATTGTAAAGCTTTACAGTCCGTTTTTTTTTTTTTTTTTTTTTGAGACAGGGTTTCACTTTGTTACCCTCAATAGAGTGCTGTGGAGTCACAGCTCTTAGCAACCTCCAGCTCTTGGGCTTAGGCAATTCTCTTGCCGCAGCCTCCTGAGTAGCTGGGACTGTAGGCGCCTTTCATGCCACCTGGCTATGTTTCTGTTGCAATTTGGCTGGGGCTGGGTTCAAACCCACCACCCTCGGTGTATGGGGCTAGCGCCCTACTCACTAATCCACAGGCACCACCCTCAGTTTTTCTATTTTTAGTAGAGACAGGGTCTCAATTTTGCTCAGGTTAATCTCGAACTTACTAGCTCAGGCAATCCACCCACCTTGGCCTCCCAGAGTGCTGGGATTATAGATGTGAGCCATTGCGCCTGGCCTAATTTTTAAATTTTTGGTAGAGATGGGGTGAGTCTTGCTTTTGCCAGGTGGGTTTTGAGCACCTGAGCTCCAACAATCCTCCCACCTCAGCCTTCCATAGTGCTAGGATTATAGGCTTGAGCCATCTTGACTTGCCAACATTCTTCTCTTAATAAAATTGAGTTTACATCATCTTACTATGAAAATCTTTTGGGTGACTTTCAGTGCCAGAATCATATATTATCTGCAGGGATCTAACCTCATTTTCAGAATTCACATGACACTTTGGACAAGAGTGGGGTTTGGCTTAGTGATCTTAATTCAGAACTTTTAAGATGTGGAACTATGTTTCATTTTCCTCATACTTTTGAGGTCACTTGATGACACATGTTGCTGAGGTAGGGATAGGGAATGGGGGATGGGAGAATAAGGGTAGGCAATAAGAAAGTTGCTGAGTAAAGGACAGGAGGAAAACTACTAGAGATTACTATTTGCCTAATCCAAGGGTGTCCAACCTGCAGCTCTGGGCTGCATGCTGGCTTTGTGAGGACTTTTTTTGCTTTTCTGTGGTGTCAGATATCACAAAAAATACGCATGGACCTTTTTTTCATTTTGTTAATCAACTGTCGTTAGTGGTCCTGTACTTAGTATACTTAACTGTGTGGCCCACGACAACTCTTACTCTTTTGGCAGAAAATAAAAAGGTTGATCATCCCTGAAGTCCCTCTCTATTAGGTTAAGAGATGTAAATCCATCTCCTCTGACTATTCATGATGCCTCTTAGCCCCACCTTAGCCAAGTCAGGTAAATCCCCAGACCTGTCTCTGCTGACTGTGTGCTAAGTTAGGAAACAGTTCCTTAGTCCATCCTTATTTCCAGCACCAAGTGCAGAATTTGGGGATCTCCAAGACCACCCTCAGCTTCAGTAATTCACTAGAAGGATTTAGCAGAACTCATTAATGTGGTTAAATTCACAGTTACAGTTTATTACAATGAAAGAACAGAGATGGAAATTAGCCAAGGGAAGAGACATAGTCCAGGAGGCTTCAGATGCTAAGCTTCTGGGTTTCCTCTCCTGGTAGAGTCATGGACAGCTTTTAACTCCTCCTGTTTATAATGTGTGATAATACCCGTATAGTATTGCCATCTTAGCAAGTTTACCTGAGCCTTGGTGTCCTGTATTTTTAGTGGGGCTCCATCACATAGATAGGGTTGACTGCCTAAGTGAGTGACCTCAGTCTCCAACCCTTCCTGAGGTCAAGCTAATACTGTATGACCCAAAATCCCCACCATAAATCACATTTTTGACTGTCTGCCATGACTCTAGGCTCCCAATAATGGACTCTTTTTTCTTTCTTTTTAATTTTTGCTCACAGTTCATTCAGCATCAGAAAACAGATTCTTTTCTTTTTTTCTTTTTTTTTTTGTTTAGGAGGCCCCAGCCAGGCATAAAACAGATTCTTATCAAGAGGACATTCCATCTGTTTAAGATTACTTCCTAAGAGCTAAAGGCCAGCCCTCTAGGGGCAAAGTTACATTCTTTATTGCATCTTGTGCTAGTTGATGTCTCAGGCCCAGCTAAGAGGAAGGGGAAGGGAACCAGTTTAAACTTTTTTGAACCATGCAAATTTATACTCTGCTCAAAAAGTTTAAATGTATAGAAATTGGATTTCTTTTTTTTTTTTTTGAGACAGAGTCTCAAGCTGTTACCTGGGTAGAGTGCTGTGGCATCACAGCTCACAGCAACCTCAAACTTTTGGGCTTAAGCAATTCTCTTGCCTCAGCCTCCCAAGTAGTTGAGACTACAGGCACCGGCCACAACACCCGGCTATTTTTTGTTGCAGTTGTCATTGTTGTTTAGCTGACTTGGGCTGGGTTTGAACCTACCAGCCTCAGTGTATGTGGCTGGCACCTTAACCACTGTGCTATAGGCGCTGAGCCAGAAATTGGATTTTTTTTAAAAGAATAGGTCCAGGAACCTGAGAGATACGAACTCAGATTATTCCTGCTAGAATATACTTCAACCCTGGCTTCAAAGAATTCTTAAAGATAGATTTCCAACATAGATGAGCTTATAATAATTTTTAAAAACTCATAAAAGAAGTTACTTTGAATAAGCATCAGCAGAAACAATTGTTTGAGTCCCACAGACACAAAGTGTTAGAATTGGTGGATATAGAACAGAAAATAAGTATATTTAATGAAATAGAAAAGTGAATAAAAATCATGAATATGAAACAGGGTAAAGCAATATAGGTTTGTAAAATAAACAATTAGATAATTTTAGAAACATAAAAAAATTTAATAATTAACAGTTAAAAACTCAATGGGTCTAGACACAGTGGCTCATGCCTGTAATATTAGTACTTTGGAAAGTCAAGGTGGGAGAAATGTTGGAGGTCAGGAGTTGGAGCCAGCCAGGGTAGCATAGTGAGACCCACTCTCTACAGAATATTTTAAAAATTAGCTGAGGCCAGCCGCATTTGCTCATGCCTGTAATCCTAGCACTCTGGGAGGCCCAGGCACATTGATAGTTTGAGCACATGGGTTCGAGACCAGCCTGAGCAAAAATTGAGACCCCACTAAGTGAGGTGGCTCATTCCTGTAATCTCAGCACTGTGGGAGGTAGAGAAGGGAGAATTTCTTGAGCTCAGGAGTTCAAGACTTGCCTGAGTGAGAGTGAGACCCCAACTCATTAAAAAAAAAAAAAAAACCCCAGCCAGGTACCTGCAGCAAGTACCTGTAATCCCAGGGATATCCAGGGGCTGAGGCAGCGTCCACAGCCCGAGTCTGAGGTTGCGGTGAGCTGTGATGCCATTGCACTCTGCTCAGGGCATAGGGTGGGACTCTGTCTCAAAAAAAAAAAAAAAAAAAAAACCCACAAAAATTTAGACTCCTCGTCTCTACTAAAAATATAAAAAATAAGGCAGGAGAATCACTTGAGCCCAAATTGGAGGTTGCTGTGAGCTATGACACCTTAGCACTCTACCCAGGGTGACAGCTTGAGACTCTGTCTCTTAAAAAAAAACTTAGCCAAGCATGGTACTAGACGTCTGGAGTGCCAGCTACTCGGGAGTTAGGCAGGAGGATTGCTTGAACCCAGGGATTTGAGATTTCAGTGAACTATGATGACACTGCTGCATTTAGCCAGGGCAACATAGCAAGATGTGTCTCAAAAATAGACAAACAAAAATCTCAGTGGGACGGAACTTAATGTTCTGATAATGGCTGAGTGATAAGAAACTAATATGTTCTGCCATAAACAAGTGAATAGTTGGATAAGACATATGAAAAAACTATTTTTAGATATTGGATAAAGAGTAGCACAGAACAGTGATCCCTGAGAAGGGAAATAAAAAAGTTGAGCCCTGTGATTGTTCCAGTCACTTTGCAGCCTGAAGAAAGTTTGTAGGCCAAAACTAGTTTAGGGAAGAATACACAAATAGAGCTAGCCATCTTCCTGAATTGAAGAGACAGAGATGATAGTTTAGGGAAGCCAAGTCAGCTAGAATTTGTGAGGCATTCTTTAAGAGGAGAGAGCTTTACAATAAGGGGGAAACTTCTGAAATCTGCAGTTTTCCCTAAACCTACGTTATCCACTACCATAACCACTAGCCACATCAGGATATTTAGATAAAGGTTTAAATTCATAGGCCCAGACAGGAGGATTGCTTGTGCTCAGGAGTTCAACACCAACCTGAGCAAGAGTAAGACCACATTGCTATTAAAAACAGAAAAATTACTTGGACGTTGTGGCAGGTGCCTGTAGTTCTAGCTCCTTGGGAGAGTGGGGCAGAAGGATTGCTTGAACCCAGGAGTTTGAGGTTTCTGTGAGCTAGGCTGATGCCCAGGCACTCTACCTAGGGAGATAGCCTAAGACCTTGTCTCAAAAAGAAAAAAGAAAAATAAATTGAAATTCTTTAGTTGCTCTAATAACAATTCAAGTGCTCCATAGCAACCATTTCATCATCACAGAAAATTCTATTAGAGTTAGCTGTCTCAGTCTCTTTACCTGAGTACTAATAAGTTCATGGACTCAATGCCAGAGAAAGACCACTGGAAAGGATTAGTTAGAACAGTCCATGAAATACCAGGACATCTGGGTGGCGCCTGTGGCTTAGTGAGTAGGGCACTGGCCCCATATGCCGAGGGTGGCAGGTTCAAACCTGGCCCCAGCCAAACTGCAACAAAAAATAGCTGGGCATTGTGGCAGGTGCCTATAGTCCCAGCTACTGGGGAGCCAAGGCAAGAGAATTGCCTGAGCTCAAGAGCTGGAAACCTGTGAGCTGTAATGCCATGGCATTCTACTGAGGGCCACAAAGTGAGACTCTGTCTCTAAAAAAAAAAGAAAAGAAAAAGAAATACCAGGCCATGAATATTTTGTGTTTGCTCAGGCTGGTCTTGAACTCCTGAGCTCAAGCAATCCACCTGCCTCAGCCTCCCAGAGTGAGTCACCACACCTGGCCTGCTTAAAAACTATTAATAAAGAAAAAAGTCTTTGCTTGGCGCCTGTGGCTCAAGTGGCTAAGGCACCAGCCACATACACCCAAGGTGGCGGGTTCAAATCCAGCCTGGGCCCACCAAACAACAATGATGGCTGCAACCACAAAATGGCTGGGCGTTGTGGCGGGCGCCTGTGGTCCCAGCTACTTGGGAGGTGGAGGCAGGAGACTCGCTTGAGTCCAGGAGATGGAGGTTGCTGTGAGCTGAAATGCCATGGCACTCTACCCAGGGGGATAGCTTGAGGCTCCTGTCTCAAAAAAAAAAAAAAAAAGAAGAAGAAGAAGAAGATGTAAGGCTGGCCAACCTGTAATCCTAGCACTCTGGGAGGCCGAAGCAGGAGGATCAGTTGAGGCTAGGAGTTCAAGACTATCCTGAGCAAGAGTGAGATCACTGCCTTTACTAATAACAGAAAAAAATTGTCAGGCATGGTAGCACATGCCTGTAGTTCCAGCTACTCAGGAGGCTAAGGCAAGAGGATTGCTTGAGCCCAGGAATTTGAGGTTGCTATGAGCTACAATGATACCATTGTCCTCTAGTCAGGGTGATAGAGTGAGACTGTCTCAAAAAAATGAAGACAGAAAACACACAGAGGAACCAGGGTGCTTCAGGGTGAATTGTGTTCCACCTACTCCCCAAATTCATATGTAGAAGACTTAACCTTCAGTATTTAACTCAGAATATGACAGTATTTGGAGATAGGGCCTTTAGAGGTGATTAAGTTAAAATGAGGTTGCTCAGACGGACCCTATGCAATTTGACTGGTCTCACTTAGTCACCCTTTTATTATGAGAAAAGGAAATGTAGACACCCGGAGGAAAACCAAGTGTGTGGGTATGCATGCCCAGAGGACAAATGTGAGGACACAGGAAGAGAAACTCAGGAGAAACCAAATGCTGACAACTTGGTTTTGGACTTCTAGCCTCCAGAACTGTGAGAAAATAAATTTTCGACCTTGTCCGTGCTATTTTCTTATGGCAGCCCTAGCAAACTGATATACTAGGTAAGAATTATAGCAAAGTTTTGGTCAGAATCACTGCAAGTCAAAGTATATTAGGATGATAATGTTAAAGTGCTAAATGAAAACGCATCAACCTAAAATTCAATGTGCAGTGAAAATACCTTTCAAAACTAAAGAGGAAACTGTCCAGAATGGGCAAATCTCTAGAGTTAGAAAGTATATTAGTGGTTGCTTAGGGCTGGGAATCAGGAGAAAGCAGGGAATTGTTTCCTTTTTTTTTGTTGTTTAAGAGACAGAGTCTCACTTTGTTACCCTTGGTAGCCTTGGTAGAGTGCTATGGCGTTAACAGCTTACAGCAACCTCTAGCTCTTGGGCTTAGGCAATTCTCTTGCCTCAGCCTCCTGAGTAGCTAGGACTACAGGTGCCCCCCCACAACACCTGCCTATTTTTTTGTTACAGTTTGGCTGGGGCCGTGTTTGAACCTACCACCCTCAGTATATGGGGTTGGTGTCCTACTCACTGAGCCACGCGTACCACCAGCAGGGAGTTATTTCTTTTTCTTTTCTATTTTTTTTTTTTTGAGACGGAGCCTCAAGCTATCCCCCTGGGTAGAGTGCCATGGCATCACAGCTCATAGCAACCTCCAACTCCTGGGCTCAAGCGAGTCTCCTGCCTCTGCCTCCCAAGTAGCTGGGACCACAGGC